>JADBJO010012021.1:37500-60799 GCA_016801955.1 Conus betulinus
TAGCTTTGCTCCGGAGAGAATAGTAGATCTCTCCTGTGGCTGGTGACTGCCCCACTGGTGTAGATGGTTGTCTGGTGTCACCCTGGTTTCTGGCGAAGTCCCAGCTTTTGGTTCGACTGCAATGTGCAGCGTGACCAGGATCCCAGTTCTGCGATTAAGAGAACTTGATCTGTAGATGAGAATCTGGGGGCTGGCTTGTAGAGTGCACACATTTACCCCTTTCCTCTTTCTTTCAGAGAGGGTGTGAGACTCAGCCAGCAAAGTTTTTCTCTATGGTAGAGTTTCTGCTATAAACTATTAACCTCCACCTTTGTTCAACAGCTAAGTTAAGCTTACAAAAGGGTAGGAGACAGTAATACAATGTTACAGTTTAATCAAACAACTCTTCCTTGTTTCATATGAATTAAATCACACTGACTTGGGCTAGGCTTAGTCCAAGTACACATGTGGTGCAGACTTAGAGTCATACACTACAAATCATTCCAATAATCACCAGTATCATAAATCAGAGTAGCAGTTTTTACCTAGCACAGGCATACTGTTTTCCTGATCAAAATTAATCATTGAATTATTATCTTAACAGACAGAGTTGCATACTGACAAAAGTCAGGGTGAACACAAAGAGCAGTGGTCAGATTGTTAACAAAGAATCAAAACCACTGGGAGAGAGCTTTTGCCGTATGATGGCAAGCAAACTACTACACAGAATAATCATTCATCAGTTTGATAAATGTTGCTAAGCATTTGCACAAAGTTACAATGTTAACACACACAGCATACATGAAATCAATACATAGATTCAAAAATGTAAAACAGAGTTCCAACTCACTTTTCCTGGGAATGAACAGGGAATGACTTGAGATCAAGGAGTTTACCAAGAATGGACTAGGCCTTCTCTGTCCTTTGTCTTCCTCTGCTCTTATCTAAAGGCAGTCCTGAGGGGTCAGTGAAGTTGCGCCTGTGTGTGTGCCTAGTATATGAATCTCTCACATGCCGAATCAAATTTCGACAACGTGTCATTCACCCATCAGGGGTGAGAGGGGGAGGGATTTAGTCTTGCCACCAATCGCCTTGGAAATTGTTTGAACCTAATTGGCACAGGATAATTTATGCATCCGTATAGGTGTCCCGTGAGCCCCAGTTAATTTATGTATCCGCATAGGTGTCCACGGGCACGTGTAGGTGTCTGCGAGGACACGTGTAGGTGTCTGCGAGGACGGGGACCATAGGTATGAAAGGAGGGGGGGTGGAGGTGGTGGTGGTGGTGGAGAGCGCGGCAACATGCCTTTGTGTCGCGGGGTAGAGAGGGGGGGGTGTGGGGGGTGAGACGGGCTATTGTTAGAACGCACATCCCACGCTGCGTAGTAGTATCGCACAGCATGGGGAGGGTTGAGGGGGGGGGGGGGAAGGGAGGTAGGCCGATAGAATGAAAGGCGGCACGTATTTACTGTGATGCAACTTTTTTTCCTGTGTCATAGATCGTGTCAGTCAGGCATTTCGCACCGTCCTAAGCAAGAAAAAGGGGGGAAGGGGGGGCGGTTGAGAGGGGAGAGTGGGCTTAGATTTGAAATGTATTCTTTGGTTTGGTGTTTTAGTGAAGCTGATCGGATGGTGTTGTCAAGCGTCACGTCACAGTCATGTTGAGAGTGTCAGCTCTTACGCTCATTTTACTGTCACTATTTTGTCTTTAAACTTGTAAAAAAAAAAAATCATCCAAGACCATTTCAGTGCTAGAACAAATTCATAGAAGAGCAAGTAAACAAAGAGCACTGTGGAAAGGACTTCCAGTATCCATTCCAGTGCCAGAAACATCACTATTCATCAAATTCATTTGTTTATTGACAAATTACTGACATTGGGTCTATCCTCAGTTAGAGGCTAAGTTCCAAGCACTTTGCAATCCGCTCTCATTTACGAAGCTGGCCGCCTACTTGGATAGAGCTGACTGAAGAGTTTCTTGCTAGAGCTAATCATCCGCTTCCCGTGTGGTTCAAGTCGAATATCATCGCTCATTCCTTAAGATTTTTCATGAAGGATGCATGGTTTGTGTATACGTTTTATCCGTACCAAGGCCAAACTGGCCTTCTCTTCCACAAGCTGGTGACGGGATTTTATGTGTTCGTGTGCGCAAGATGTAAGGCGTGCGTGCGTCAACACACGGAACCTCCGTTTAGAATCTTATTCGAAGAACTTTTGGGGGAGTGCAGTTGGAAAACTGTTAATTAAGAGGGAAAAATCTCACCTTGTTGAAACGGCCTAGCGGAGATTCGAACCAGCGACTCCAGGTTCACCAGGATAATGAATCCAGAGCTCTGCCAAGTAACGATATGAAAAAACCCCTAGCATTTTACAAACTGTAAGAAGACAAAAGGTGTAAATATGTTTACGAAGAAAATGGTCTGCAAATATAAAAGTAGCTGAGGACAATACAGAATAAAGAAAAAAGGACGAGGCAAAGCGAGTGACAGAAAAGGGGTAAAAGGAGTAGCGCAGACTGCGGGGATACAATTCATACTGAAAAGAGTCTGTCAACACCTCGGACTTGGAAAGCGTTTACACTGATGAACTTAATGGGTTATGGCTAAACTTGTTGTTGACAAATCAAATTTTGTGGCCTGGGGGCTAAGGCTGGATACAGAAACCTGTTTCAGTTTTGTCGTCTTCATCATATTACCGTGGTATTACAGAATGTAGGTATTTAGGTATCACAGTTTTACTCCCTGCTTCTTTGTGTCTGGGACTTGACTTGAATGACCGAACAGATCTTGCAGACAAGGGGGTACACAATATATGCCCCTTTTCTTCAACCCTATTTACCTACCTGTGGCACGGATATCTGGAACCAGAAGTGGCAACAGCTGCAGTAAAGGCTGCCGCGGATAATCGGATTTACCAGGTTACCTCTATAATCTTTAAGAACAATGCCCTTAAACACTAGACTTTCATAAATTAAAAAAAAAAAATTGCAAGCTAAATCTGTTGTGACAGTATCATCAGTCACTTCACGTAAAATGGAGCGTGAAAAATATATTCCATGCCACGGAGAAGTAATGTAATGATATGGTGCCAAGAAATCTTCACAATTAAATGCCCGTGAAAACAAAAATCAGAATTATGTCCACGACCCCTTAAAAGGAAACATTATGCACGTTGCTCGTTTAGGGACAGAAGTTTTGAACATAAATACAGTCGATTTTAAAAAAAAAAAAAAAAAAGGATGATGCTCCCTGCCTGAGAATGGGAAGAACGAAGAAAGAAAGTAAGGAAATTGAGTGAACGATATTGACTGGATGGCACAAGAAAAACGACTGAATGAATGAAGCACCAGCTGGCAGCTCTTCAGTCGGCACTACACAGGCAGGCAGCCCGTTGTGTAAACGAGTGTGGATTGTAAAGTGCTCAGAGCTTGGTCTCTATCCGAGGATAGGCGTTATATAAGTATTCATGATCATGATGATGACGATGATGATGATGATGATAATCATCATCATCATTATTATTATTATTACTATGACCACCATCATCAGCATTACATCATCATCATCATCATTATTATTATTACTATCAATACCATCATCAGCATTACATCATCATCATCATTATTACTATCATTACCATCATCAGCATTACCATTATCATCACCATCATCATCGCCACTAACACTGCTGCCACTACAACCATGCATGCTTTTCGACAATCCTTTAACCCCTCATCTTTCTCCCCTTCTGTCTGTATAGCCAGTATTAACACTACAACTGCTATCATCATCTTATTACAAAAAAAAAAGTGGTAACAATCGTCTCTTTATTTTTCAAAAAGAATATTTCCATCATCATCATCATCATCTTTATGTATGTCATTATCATTATTATTATTATTATTATTATTATCATCATCATCATCATCATCATCATCATCATCATCATCATCATCATTATTATTATTATAGTATTACTGTCATTATCAGTATTATCATCATTATTATTCTAACTTGCATTGTCTCCTTCCCGGCAGCCTCGTTTTGTTCAAAGTACAATTTGTGCCGGATATGTAGAGATACACGGCTGCTCGTTCTTTATTTTCAATGTTGTTCATCTTGCCAGAAAAAGCATAAGACCAAAGAGGTCGAAAACGCGTTAATTTTTCTCGTAATTTGTTTGTTCCTTTCCTCCAGCAGCACAGTATTTTTTCTTTTAACTAAGTTAGTAATACAAGACTTTCATATAGCAGATACAGAAATACACATTTGCGGAGAACATGACGTTTGCAATACAGGGGGGTAGAGAATCACCAAAAAACTATTTATAACCATATTGGAATTTGAAGAAATTTCTGGACTGAAGCTAAACTTAGGAAAAAAAAAAAAAAAAAACGTTTGGCTGAGACAGAGTAAAAACTCGGAAAACAGAAATATCTACTAGAAAAGAAATTATATGATATCCCCCCAAATTTAATCTTCACAGTATTTGGCTTTCAAAATTAATAATTGTCAAAAATGACTGAAGTTAATACATGAATAAACTAATCAAGGCGAAAAATCTATTTAGAATTTGGTCAAAGTGGATATTCACACCCCCTAGACAGGATTGCTGTGTTGAAATCACTGATACTGTCTAAGTTTACATACTTGTGGATATACTTATCAAACCCTCGAAACAAAAAAATAATAAAAGAATTCGAAAGAAGATGTAATGAATTTGTGTGGAATATGAAAAAGAGATATAGTCAAAAGAAAATATGCAGTGCATAACATCGAAAATGGAGGTATCGGAATACCAGATATAGAAAAGTATGTGCAAGCTCTAAAGATGACTTGGATTAAAAAAAAATACATTGCTAAGCCAAAATGAAAAACAAGAATTCAAACACTGTGTCCAGAGATAGATTCGTTGAATCTCTACAGGCATAGAAGATTTCTTTCTCACAAACTCAACACTTTTTTGAATTTTTTTTCACAAATGGCTTTTCACCTTATCAAAACTTTATTAAATGCATAGCGTTACAAAATTCACGAAATCCTAGCAGAGCCACTTTTTTCCATAACTGATGAATTTAGAGTAGGTTACGCTAATTTTTTTTCTTTTGCTTAAAAAACTGGATTGACAAACACATTTTTGTATACGAGATATCACTGGCAAAAAAGGGGATTTCTGGATTATAAAAGACTTTGCGACAATCTTGATTATATGGGATGCGTACGAATAAAACATTGTAATAATGGGGGGAATATAACCAAAAGACAAAAGCATTACAAGTTACATATCAAACGTAAACAAAGTTTCAAAAGTTTAGTTCAATACTGTCTTGGAAGAGTGGGGTAGTCTTTGCTCCCATAAGGAAACCTAACACAGAGAGTAACTTTTATTCAAGACTGGCACAGCCTTTTAAACTTGAATAAAGTCAGACAAACACAAAGACGAACAATCTAATAGTGGGGGAAAAAAACAAGCACAGGCCAACAAATAAACTGTGTCTTCATAGTAATGACTTGGCAGAACTTTGAACTAAAGAGGGGGGGGGGGGGGGGGGGGGGGGGGGGGGCAGGAGATTGAAGATGTAAAAATTGGAAACATGAAATTAAGAAAATATGAAAACTCTTCACTAGCTGCATAAGGGAACCATCGCATCCCTTTTAAAGGCAGATATATTTGTATTGCCTGCTCCGAGGCCTTTCGTCCGCTGGGTCGAAAACTCATCAGGGAGACACGGCTGGCTGTATCTGCGCTCCCGGCGTCAAATAGAGACACACCACAGTCCATAATACCATGGTGTTCTCACCACCAAGGGTGCAAAAAAGAATCCAATAGTACCCCCGAAGCAGCCAGCGAAGAGTAGTAAAGGAAACCAAACGAAAGTGTGGGGAGGAAAAAAAGTTGCTGAAAAACTACAGATATTATGTAAATAGTATAAAATGTAGGGGGCAATCTTTGAGCCTACGCTTGAGGATCCACCCAAGGATGCAAGGGAGATCAAAAGACAAACACAAAGACAGACAGAAACAAATAACCTCGATTTAATCAAAGCGCGAAATTGGAAATGAAATGAGGCAGGGAACAGTAAACAATAAACAGTGAACAAGTGGGGTAGTCTTTGCTCCCATAAGGAAACCTAACACAGAGTAACTTTTATTCAAGACTGGCACAGCCTTTTAAACTTGAATAAAGTCAGACGTCTTTGTATTTGTCTGACTTTATTCAAGTTTAAAAGGCTGCGCCAGTCTTGAATAAAAGTTACTCTGTGTTAGTTTTCCTTATGGGAGCAAAGACTACCCCACTTGTTCACTGTTTATTGTTTACTGTTCCCTGCCTCATTTCATTTCCAAATTTGTCTTGGAAGAGTTAATTACTTTTGATGTTAACTCATTTGCGCAATGGAAGTACAAATAGGGTTTGCAAGAGACTGTGAAAAGACCTTGAAACCAGCTAGCAAAATGAACCACGTTAAACTCAAATGGTCTCAGATTAGAATGTGCCAAAACCATTCTTGCTACAAACAGTATTCTGAAGAAAATGGATATAATTAACAGCAACAGATGTTCATATTGAGAGACAGAGAAAGATTCAATACACAACATTACTTACGGGTTTGCAGTTATGTTCTCAGGTTCTGGAGCGAACTAGAGCGAATGATAAGAGACAAATGTGGAAATCGTTCAAGAATCAAGCTTGAAATAGAGTTGGTGTCGTTTGGTAATGGTGATCAAATAAGAACAGACGAAGTGCTTGACCAAAAAAATCCTGTATGCTAAATATTTTGTATATAAATGTAAAATCAATAAAAGCAAATCTAATCCCCAACACTTTTTGAACGAGTTAAAAAGCATTTACTGAATCGAAAAATATATGCACTGCATGGAAATGTGATTCACAGAATTTCGTAAAAGTGATACCCCTATCAGAATCTTGTGGAAAGTAACAGATAAGAATAGCAATGCTTAGACATGCGTTTATCTTCTAGTATTCTTTCCACAGATTGTTGTACACCTAAGATTTTGCAAGGATACTGTAACATCTCAATGTGTTGACGGAGTGCACTGCACCTTAGTTTATGGGATTGATTGCTTTGCCTTCACTTGTCATGCTGGAATATATTTGTTTGTAACGGTGTCAGCACACACACACACACACACACACACACACACACACACACACACACACACACACACACACACACATATATATATATATATATATATATATATAAAGGTTTTTATATATATATACCGGAAAGTACCGAGTATAAGCCCATAACAATGTAAACGCCCACCCCCCACTTTGGAGCAAAATCCGTGCAAAGGGTGAAGTACCGAGTAAACGCCCACCCCCCACTTTTGCATGGCTAAAACAACAACAACAACAACAACAACAAAAAACCGAAAAATCGAGAACAGGGAGAGAAAAAAGGAATGCCGAAGAATGTCGGTCAGAATTGTTCCCTTTGCTTATGGCGCTTGTTTCCAAGAAAATGCCGAAGCGAAAATCTTACACAGTAGAATTCAAGCTGACTGCTCTCTAGAGCACCTTGACAGACACGGGAATGTCAGTGCCACGGCAGAAGAGTTTGGTGTGGACAGAAAACAAATTAGGATGTGGCGAGCTAACAGAGATGTCCTTCTGCAGCATGAAACTGGCAGAGAAAAGCGAAAGTTGAAACTGCACCCTGGTCGGACTGTGAAGTCGGAGGAGTTGGAGGTGAGACTTTTTGAGTTTCCACAAGAAGAAAGAAGCGAAGGGCGAGTTGTTAGAAATAAAGACTTGCAGAGAAAAGCGCGAGAGATAGGGGCGGGTCTGAACCTTCAAGACTTTGATGCGTCAAACATGTGGCTACAAAGGAAAAAAAAAAAAAAAAACGGCACCATGTATCCAGTCGCCTCTGTACGTCCAGTAACCAGAAGGTGCCGGCAGATTTTGAGGAGCAGCTCCTGCACTTCAGAAGAAATATCCTGCGACTTCGTTACCGCCACATGTACGCATTAGGACAAATGCTAAACATGGACCAAACAATGGTCAGGTTTGACATGCCACCCAACCGCACAAATGAGATCAAAGGATCAAAGCGGGTGCGCATCAAGACAACGAAAGCAGAGAGAAGAGAGGTTTTACAGTCGCCCTCTGTGCCGCTGCTGACGGCAGCAAACTGCCAACGTTTCTGATCTTCAAAGAACGCACTGGAGAGATTCCTCGCCGTGTCCGCCAGCATCTCCAGATTCCAGCCAACGTCCGCGTCACAGCGACACGGAATGGCTGGATGACACGGGACCAAGTTTTGTTCTGGACAGAGCGTGTGCTTGGCCCCTCAGAGACTCGGCGCCTGCTTCTGCTGGACAGCTACGCCTCTCACAGGGCAGCTGATGTTCGAGCAGCTCTCGACGAGCAGGACGTTGACCTTGTGCTCGTGCCTGCTGGTTGCACAGCCCTCGCCCAACCCATCGACATCAGCATCGTCAAGCCTTTCAAGGTAAATGAGACTTTAAGTTTAATGTGTGTGTGTGTGTGTGTGTGTGTGTGTGTGTGTGTGTGTGTGTGTGTGTGTGTGTGTGTGTGTGTGTGCATGGTGCGTGCGTGGCTGTGTGTGTGTGTGTGTGTGTGTGTGCGTGCGTGTGCTGTGTGTGTGTGTGTGTGTGTGTGTGTGTGTGTGTGTGTGTGTGTGTGTGTGTGTGTGTGTGTGTGTGCGTGCGTGCGTGTGTGGTGCGTGCGTGGTGTGTGTGTGTGTGTGTGTGTGTGTGTGTGTGTGTGTGTGTGTGTGTGTGTGTGTTCATCTTTTTGGAGTTGTGCAGTGGAATGACAATTGTTGCTCCATAATTTCTCTTTGACATTCAACGGAATATCTGATGGCGGTTCCTGATTCTGATTGTGCAGGATCGGGTGCGCGACAGCTGGGTAACGTGGATGGCAGAGCCCAGACCCCCCACTGCTGCAGGCAACCTGAGGCAGCCACCCGCCAGGAGGTCGTCAACTGGGTGGGGAGAGCCTGGGACAGCGTTGGACGTGACGTGATCACCAAGGCCTTCCTCAGGTGCGGTGTGTCCAATGCCCTGGACGGCAGCGAGGACGATCAGACACTGAAGTGGTTCCCAGAGGAGATCGGGGTGGCACTTCCTCACGACGGCGACGCGCGCTGCTGCTGCTGCTGCTGCCGAGGAGAGCGTAAGCGACGCCAGTCTGACTAGTGATGAAGAATCACCTGCTTCAGACGGTGATGAAGCAATGTAGACAGTTGACGATTGTTGTTGAAAGTTTCAAGTTTCGAGCTGTTTTGTTTTTCAAGTTCAAGTTTCAAGTTCAAGTTGTTTTTGAATAAAAGCCGTTTTTGTTGAATAGACATGCTTTCAATGTGTTCATTTACGAGTGATGGTGTGTAAGCCTTACGTATGTCTGTCTGCGAGTTTAAATTTTGTAATACACAAAATATCTTCATGTTGCTTCACATTTGCTTTAGTTTGAACAAACATAACACTTTACATACCAGATGGTATCATTATATGAATCATGTCTCCATTGCAATGAAGAATATGTTCGTGCATAGGGTCAAGTACCGAGTATAAGCCCACCCCCCACTTTTGTCCGAAATTCGTGCAGAGGAGGGGTGGGCTTATACTCGGTACTTTACGGTATATATATATATATATATGTATGTGTGTGTGTGTGTGTGTGTGTGTGTGTGTGTGTGTGTGTGTAGGTTTTATCTACCTTATTGATTCACAGAACGTAAACCGCAGTTTGGATGCCAAGTCAATGTTGTCATATCCTCATGTCTCATGATTAGAATACTCTGTTGAAAGTTTGGAACAGAACAAGCCTTGCCCCGGATATCCCATCTTAAAAATCAAATATGAGCGACATCAGTTTGATTATCAGTTCAATCTTGGGCAGTGGGAATCAAGAACAACATGAAGGTAGAACTGTAATGAAACGGTGATGAAACAAGCTTATGGACGGCTTCATATATGAAATAGGGGTACTGCTTGGAGAGCCGTGGCATTACCTTTTGTTTAAACCAATGAAAAAGACAACCTTTAAATCGATGATACAAGAGGAAAGGGGCTTATCTCATTAGCTGAACAAAGTCTGCAGCCATGACGAGAAGCAGTCTAAAATGATTTTAGTCAGAAAAGAAGAGATATATTTCATTATTTAAGAAAAAATACAATACTCTATATATTGCCTACAAGATACTCAATTAAAAAAGATACGGAAAAGCGTATTAAAGCGGAATGGGGGTATGACTACTTTTTCTACTCATACAGATCTAATGCTCGAGGAGTAGCAATA
Source organism: Conus betulinus (assembly GCA_016801955.1). Classification (NCBI taxonomy): domain Eukaryota; kingdom Metazoa; phylum Mollusca; class Gastropoda; order Neogastropoda; family Conidae; genus Conus; species Conus betulinus. The sequence continues at coordinate 47,772 of JADBJO010012021.1, forward strand.
CTATTTAACAATAATAATTCGAACTCAAAATAAATAAGGTGGAAACAGACATGCAGGGTAACATTATCATCATATCATTTACAACAAATGAGTAGGAACTGTTGCTAGTAAGTGTTTATGGAGGACCAAACAAAGACGACCCAGCATTCTATGAGGAACTCACAAATAGGATTAAAACGTACAAAAATAACAACGTTATTGTGATGGGGGGGGGGGGGGGGGGGGGGGGGGGGGGGGGGGGTGTTAAATATGGTACTAGAACAGGAAATTGATTGTTACAATTATAAACATACAAATAACCCAAAAGCTAAAAAAGCAGCTGAGGGTATGATACAAGATTTGTCATTAGCAGATACATGGAAAGAAAACAACCCGGATTGTAGAAGGTACACATGGCGTAGACCTACCCCCTTGCAACAAAGTAGGCTAGACTTCTTCCTTCTGTCAGAATATTTAATCTGGTATTTTGAAGATGCTGACATTTTGCCAGGCTAGAGATCTGACCATTCACTAATTACACCAAAGCCTCAATTCGGAAAGAAGATTAAACACAAAACTCTTCGGAAATTTAATAATCTCTACTAAAAGATAAAGAATACGTAGACGAATAAATAACCTAATAAAAGAAATAATAGAGGAATACACAGATAAAGATGAGGGGAACAATATTAATGCCAACAATAGCCAAGATGAAAACCAGTCGAACAGCTCAGACCCTAAACTAACCGTGTCTGATGATTGGGTCTTTTTTTACTTCTTACTAATGAAGAGATAAGAGAAAACCCATCCAGTATGCCAGAATTAGAAAAAGAGAATTACAATGTAGAGAAAACAGCCTTATGCAAACTATTAAAGATATCGAGAGTAAATAACTTAGAGGAAGATTTGAAGACAATTGAAGAGAATAACAGAGAACTGATATTACTAAGAGAAAAGGTTATGAATGGTGTACTACTAAGATCAAAAAAGCAAGATGGGTTGCAGATGGGGAAAAGGCTAGTAAATATTTCTGCAGTTCAGAAAAGCGTAACTTTATTAGCAAACAAATTGTAAAACTACTGGATGGACAAGGTAATATACTGGACAAACCAGAAGGCATAAAAGTTACAGTAAAGCATTTTTATGACGATCTATACCGAAAAAGATCAACTGTGAAATGCAATATTGAAGATTTGGTGAATAAGATACTGAAACTAACAGAAAAACAGACTAAATCATTACAAAGAGAAATAACAATAGAAGAAGCAGGGATTGCATTGAAAAATAAGAAGAACGGAAAAAGACGTGAATCAGATGGGTCTGGGGCCGAGTTTTTCATATGTTTTTTTGGAAACAAATCAGCGTGTTTGTAACCCGAACTCTAGATGAAAGTTTCAGAGAAGGCGAACTATCAAACACCCAGAAAGAAGGCATTATAATCTGTATACCCAAAGAAGGAAAACCAGGAAAAAAAAATTAAAAAAAACTGGAGACCTATTTCACTTTTAAACCTGGTATACAAAATTGGCTCCACTTGTATTGCTAACAGAATTAAAAAGGTCCTTCCATCACTGGTTAGTGAAGACCAGACAGGATTTGTCCCAAACAGATACATATGTAGTAACATTAGGTTAATTTATGACGTAATACACCATCTCAACATAAAAAAACATCCCAGGGAAGCTAATTAATCTAGACTTCGAAAAGGCGTTCGACTCGTTAGATTGGGATTTTATGCACAAAATGCTAGAGGCTGTAGGTTTTGGTAAAGATATATGTAAATGGATAGAAGTATTCTACAAAAACATTAACTCTACTGTTATCGTAAATGGCCAAACATCATCATGGTTCTCAATAGAAAGGGGTTGTAGGCAAGGAGATCCAGTTTCACCATATATCTTCGTATTATGTGCAGAAATATTATCCGTAATGATTAAAGAAGGAAATAGTATTGAGGTATACAAATCAGGGAGAAAGAACACAAGATATCACAATTTGCTGACGACACTCAACTAATGAACACAGGGAATAAGAAATCATTTGAAAAATCTATCGAGATTCTCGATAGTTTGGAAAAACACCAGGTTTATTCTTAAACAAAGAGAAAACACAAGTAATTTGGCTTGGAAGACAAAAGCATTGTGAAATAAGATATATGGAACATTTAAAGATGATATGGAATCCAAAAGAATTCAAAATATTAGGAAATTGGTTTACTCAGGATTAACACACATGGAAAAAAAAGAAACTACAAAGATAGAATGATAGAAGTGAAGGCACTATTTAAATTTGGCTAAAGAGAATCATTACCCCTTTAGGAAGACTTGCTGTCTTAAAATCATTAATTATGTCAAAACTAACTTACCTTTGATTGATGCTTCCTAATCCACCTGACACATTTGTGAAAGAATTACAAGACTTATGTTACTGGTTTGTATGGAATAAAAAACAAGACAGAATTAGTCGAAAAAAACAGTTATTAAAGATGTACAGGATGGTGGGGTTGAATCTACCTGACATAAATGCTCTCATCACTGCATTAGAATTAACATGGATGAAAAGACTGAGACAAACAACACACAGATGGAGAGACATGTTGATTTTTTCATACCCAATTATTGAGAACATTGGGAGGTACTCTCCAAATCATCCGTGCATCACCACTCAAGACAAGGTTTTCTGGAAACATGCATTTATGTCGTATAAGCAGTTCTACTACAAAATAAAACCAGAAAATGCTAGACAACTTCTTGCAGAACCAATTCTTACAATGAACATATCAAAATAGGAAATAAACTAATAAAGCACAAAAACTGGAACAACAGAAATGTATTTAGAGTATCTGATTTGTTCAAAGCAAATGGAGACTCACTATCCCATGTGGAATTCAGAACAAAGTATAACACTGAAATAGATTTCCTATCTTATGGTGGATGTATATTATCCATTAAACGATACCTCAAAGAACAAGGGTGTGAGAATGAGATAAAAGATAACATTGAAGCAGAAGTCAACACAGCACTAAAGAAAATATATTCTGTAGGTAAAGGTTCCAAAACTTATTACAGAGTTATAGTAAAAGATAACCGGGAACCAAACTGTTGTGCAAAATGGATGGAGAAACTGAACAGACAGATACCTTGGAAGAAATGCTTTAGAAAGATTAATCAAATAAGGATATTAAGCTAAAATGGATGCAAATGATAATAGTGCATCGAATAATTGCAACTAATGTAGCTCTGAAAGAAATGGGAATAGCAGAAAGTTATAACTGTAGTTTCTGTGAAGAGGAAAAGACAGCATTGAACATATGTTCTGGAGATGCATACATTTCAATGAATTCTGGAAATCATTGCAAGAATTAATAAAAGGAAAGTGTTTAATAGCGAATAATCTGTCTCTGACTGAAAACACAATAATATTTGGAGCAGATGACAATTCCACAACTGATACAACATTCGATCTTATAATACTGATAGCCAAACACTATATTTTTAGCTGTAAAATAAAAAATGTAAGCCTTCAATAACAGTATTTCTAAAAATACTAAAGAGAAGATATAATCTTAAAAAATACATAGCAACTGTACAATTGAATCTGCTAAAATTTAACACTAACTGGATCAATTGTGAAGTATTATTTGAAAATTGATAATCAAAATCATAAGATACAGGATTTAATACGTGCATGAGAGGATATGTTCAGGACGTGTGGGGTAATTCCATACGGGATTCAAACATCATTGAGTGTGGTTGTAGCCTGCAGCCCGCTGCTTGTCTGGCATGGCGATACTGCGGCTGGGACCCGTTGGCCGATCGGCAACTTAGCCGGTAGGTTGGCTTCTTAGTTGGTCGGCGGGGCGTGGCTGTGGTGTACCGATGATATATTGGTAGCGGGCTCAAGAGCATATAATTAACTTTCTTTTGATTGTTAAAGAAATATGAAGACACAGCTGGACGGGATTTCGGCGCTGGGTGTGTACACTCAGCTGGGAAATGCTTAAGTCTGTTTAAATCTATGTTTTGAACCATCACTGCAGTGAACATAATTATGTTATGCGTTATATGTAACAGCTGTCGCATGGTACCACACGGGAGAAAACATTACCTCATTATTATAAATTGTATAATTATGTGTATACTGTTTAAGTATTATAATTCATAAGAAGAGAGAAAGTGGGGGTGTCGGTGGGTGGGGGGAGGGGAGGGGGGGGGTGTGAGTGGAATGAGGGGGTGTGTTTGGTTGCCTTAATGTGCTTGTAGTTAGTAAGAACTAAGGATTGTGCTTAGTGATTTTTGTTTGTTTGTGTATGTGTGTGTATATCCAACAAAAAAAAAAAAAACTTTCCTCGGCATACATCGAACTCTCACTCAAAACCATTCAAACAGAAAAAAAAAAACTCATTTCTAATAAGTTTCACGGATTATTTACTACGATATTGTCAAACATGTACAAATATGATTAATAACAAAAAAATATGTAGTAATTTGCATCCGAAAATGTACAGCAAAGAGAAAGATAATGTTGATGAAAGAATGGAAAGAGAGAGAAAGAAGGAACTGTGGAATGGAAGAAAGAATGAGAAAAGAAATTTTTAAAAATGTATTAAAAAAATAGTGTGCTAAGAGATATATTCATGATTTATGAAACGATGTTTTGCATTTATCATCGTCGTGATCGAACTTACGGTGACTGAGATGATGACATTTATATCTCCTATGTTTAGAGTGCCGACAAACTGTTTAAAGTGCAAGTAATGAAGGCTTTCTCTGTGAATGGTGTGGAAGGACGTGTGCCAGAGTCAAGTACGTAGGAAGTGTGTTGACGTTTTTAATTCTGCCTTTGGTCGTCTCCATTCGGCTGCTATTATACTGATATTATAGGATTATTTTATACTATGCTTCGTCTTAAATGCAAAAAACTATGGTAGCAGACCATAGTTTGCCCTGTTGTGCTGTATACAAACTATGGCATTAGTCTATAATTTGCCCTGTTCCTAAATACACAAACTATGGCCATAATGTACACCTCGCCCCGCTCCTGAACACACAAACTATGGCGCTAGTCAATGCTTTGCTCTGTTCGTGAATACATTAAGTCAAGTCCCCAAGCGATTACAAATTGGTAACTCTTACATCAATAGTTATGTTTTGATCGAATTACTCTGTGGCGTACTTTCTCTATGGGTTGTATGCTTCCAGGATTCCGATATCTGCAAATGAGCGTGCAAAACCACAGGTCAAATGATCCCATTGCACAGTTGCTCGCCATGTGAGCGTCTGTTCCTTAATTTGGATAATTTTCTACGCTGAATTTTCTGCATAGGAGAGAACTTTCTAACATTTAACGTATTTCTTTATGGTTTGACAGAAGTATATGCCATTTCCCTTTTATTTTCCAGTATGCCCTCATTGGTACCAGATATTGGGAGACCATTAATTTTTATTGTGAGGTTTCCTATAATGATAAAACTGCCACTGAATTATATGTGGAATGTCTTTAGAAGTTGTTAAAGGTGGGATCACTGCAATTGCAGGAGTTGTTTACGATGACTCACCATCACGTTGACTCAACTTTTGAGAGGCTGGGAGAGGCAGAAGCTGTCACAGAATCTGTTAGAAAAGGCACATAATCTGGAAATATTACTGGAGAGAATTACGATAGAACATGTGCATTGATTAACGACGCATGGAAATACACAGTTATTTTCCCTTTTTTGTCACTTTGTGAAAATGATTTATCGTTGCTTCCTACACATTAAAGCTGACAATACTGCCCGTCAGAGAACCACAGGCGACGGCAGCATCATTGTTGCTGCTAATCCATTGAAAATGAGAGAGATCAGCGACATCTGTCCAGGTGCTGCGTACATTCTGAATCAAAAACAACACGAAAGACATCATTCTGCAGGTCAATTTGTCAGACTGTAGCCGTTTTCACCCAGGCCGTTTGCCATATTACTCTGAAGGATCTACCCAAGTGTACGGAAGATTTGAACAAATAAAGACTTTCTGTGAACTCCGTGTAAAGGTGCCACATGGTATGTATATACGTGTTCAGCTTCAGCGTCTAGCATATTGGTGTGATTCCACAGACTGGCAAACTGCTATGCATGACATTCGAAAGCCACGTGGATCCATGCCTATAAACTGTCAACACTTACCATCCCGAGTTATGCGTGTTCGCTGCAGTCATCATACGCTGGAGGAAATGTTCGTGGATTCGCGTGGACAACACATGCTTATGATCCATGTAAACAGGGCACTGCTTAAAATCACTATTGTGGCCATGAAAAAACCAAACTTGAGGAAAAAAAATACACGTCAAAACATTCAGGATATCTGATCACTCAGTTTACAGAGGCAAAGGTATGTTTACGTGGTGAACTGAAGGCACCTGCTTTATTTGCCATTATGGTTAGTATAGAGCAGTCATTTACAGTATTTATATATAAGTATTCACATACTCCACTACGCCTAATTTATAAAACTCCAAGCACGTCTCACGAGACAGTGGCGACCATTGACAGGCTCTTTTTTCCAACAGCCAAGCTGTTCAATTCATCGCATCTCAAGATTCAAATGTGTGAAAGACGGCTGTCAATCGAACCAGGTCTCAAACTGCTATTTACCATGCTTTCTAAAAGTGATCAACCACAACAGCTGTCTAACGGTTTGTTCAACTGTTCTGGCGATCATTATTTCAAATTCCTGCAGCACCTGCACTGTAATATAAAACCAGAGTGTGAAGATGGTCGTGATGAAACAGAACATTGTCCCTTCAGCAGTGCTGACTGTAAAGGAATGGTAGCTTCACTTAACAAATGTTTCAAGCTAGTTACGTTTCCCACAAGATCAACCATTCACTGTTTGTTTTTAAGTGCCAGCACATAGGTGGAAGACCGGGTTCAATAAAGTCGAGAAAGGAACAGACTGATATGTTGTCTTTTTTCAGAAACTATCACTTTTTTCAAGTGGCTACAAGTTATGTTTCGGGCTGGAATTCTGTCCCGTTTATGTACAGTAAGTTTCGCAGATGGTCTGACCGCACCATACTCTACGGCATGAATCACTTCAAAGAAAACATTCCATACATTCCCTCCAGGGTGGTTACAGGTATGATAATTGAGTCAATGGAAGTGACAACGGTAGCAAAAATTGATTACCTTACGATTACAGTAGGATTATGTGAACTAAACATTCAGCCATTGGCTGTGCAAACTGCTTCAGTTCAGCTGGATTCGCCTCTGTTCATTGTTGAAAAAACGCCACAGCTAATGTCCTTGTGTAAAGATAGGTCTGCGATGCACACGTTTTTGTCCTGTGACCCCAGCAGTCTTTGTGCACAAAAAAACAGATTCAAAATTCTGCATGTCCTCTAACATAAGTAAACATGCCACCGATGAGCTTTCTCTTGGAAGGACTGCAGACGAATATGACGTGTTCGGTTGTGATGAAGATTTCACAAATGTGGTTTACAGCCCTGGTGTGTGACTTTATGCCTGATTGTCCAGACAACAGCGATGAGTCATTCTGTGAACATCCTTTGTGTGATGCATTCCGGTGTTCTAATGGTCAGTGTGTATCAATCAGTCAACACTGCAACGAACACTCTGACTGTCTGGATGACTCTGATGAAGTCACCTGTCCTGCAGTAGATTACTACCAACCGTATGAAGTAGGTGGTTTTTACTGTTCTAAACGTGAATGTGTTTTTTTACAGTCAACGATGTGATGGCCACTTGAACATGATAGACGGTTCTGATGAAGACGGTTGTCACACTGAAGTAAGGTACATACTTGACACCGACCAGCAGGCCAGAAATCAATCAATTTGCATGAGCCTGGACGGTACTGGTTACTTTACTCGACAGACCATGAGAACACTGATGACCTTTGTCCTGACACTCATTATCGTTGCACAGATGAGTTGCTCTATTGCCTGCCTGTGTACACACACGATGCAATGGACTTTCAGACTGTGTTTATGGAGAAGATGAACATGACTGTGACAGAAGGAGTTGTTCTGGGTTCTACAAGTGTCGATCCTCCAATGTCTGTTTGCATGGTGATCATCTGTGTGATGGATGGAGTCAGTGCCCACAACGAGATGATGAACTGATGTGTGATGCAAATTGTCAGAGAGGGCTGTCTATGTCAGGGCCACTCCTTCCTATGTAGAAAATCGTTTTTTCTGCTTACTTCTTCCCTCACCTTCGCTACTTGGATGCCTCAAAGTCCGGGTTGACACTAAAAGACCTTTCCAGAAATAAATATCTAATTTACCTAAGTCTGTCCTCTTGTTTCTTAGGCAACGCGTCGGAGCGTAAACTGACAAACCTCCTGTCTATGGACCTCTCCAACAATGACCTGCACACTCTCAATCTGACTTTTTATTTTCAGCTATCAAAATTAAGAAGTCTACAATTGGCAAACAATCCTCTGAGACAAACAACCGGGAAAATTATCAAAACAAGTTCATCATGATTTAAAAACAGCTGGACTTATCAAAAACTAGTCTAAATGTACTCAGCGGTAAACTGTCCATATATTTACCTCGCCTAAGCCACTTAAACGTGTCTTTTTCTACCACTGGAACCATCAGCCCGACAGGATTTAAAAGCATGCCAAAACTGACTCAAGTTGACATGAGAGGAAGTATACTCAGTGATTTTCCATCTGATATGTGGTTAAGATCGAAACATTTAAAAGTCATATATGCATCGAACTATAGAGTTTGCTGTGATAACTTGCTTTTTCATAAATCAAGTAAAGTGCGATGTTTCTCACCTTACACTGTACTCCTTCGTGTCAAACTTTGTTGCCAACTGAAAAGACACAGGGTTTTCTTCCTGCTGGTTGGTATCTCAGCAACTGTGGGGAAATATGGTCTGTTTTTGCAACAACACCGATCATCAAGAACAATTTGGCAATAGTCGTTGCCAGTCTTCAGTGCGCCTATATTTCCATGGGAAGCCATGTCACCATTGCTTTCATAGCAGATGAAATGTTTCGAGGAAGATATTTACAATTCGAAAAGGCATGGATCAACAGCGTCAGTTGCAATGGAGTTGTTTTCTCTTCTCTCTTGCGAGTGAAGTGCCGTTATTTATCACTTCATTCATCACTATTGATCACGTACTCACATGGGGGTTTCAGAGAAAAACTACACGGCACTCAGTATGGTGCCAATAATGATATGCTGCATGGTGTCCTGGATTTTGTTGCTGTCTTGCTGCATCAGTACCTTTCCTTCCTGGTCTTTCCCACTGGTCACTGTATGGCCGATCTGGTTTATGTCGCCCAGCTACGTTTGGAAATCACAGCTCTAAAGCACAGATGAAGTGGTTCACCGTTATCGTTGCAGTCAATTTTTACATATCTTTTATGGACTTCAACTGGACAAGCTATAGTTTGGAGAAAGACACCCAAGTACAAAATCTATCTTGAACCCGCTAGGAAGTCTATTTGTTCGTTGGTCCACCTAATAAGGAACCTAGTTGTCACAGATATTGTCTGCTGGTTATTATTTGGCCTGGTGACGATGATGAACTCGTGTGTGGTTGTTGTCGGTTCAAACAAGATCGCTGGCACCATGGTTGTGTTCGTGTTACCACTCAACTCGGGTCTCAGTCCTCTTCTCTACACATGGACAAATATTACACAAAGACAACAACGAGCACGCGAAAGGAAATTATTTCACGTGTTGAAATCACGTCTTGCTTCGTCAGAGAATAGGATTTGGAGAACAAATACACAGACAAACCACAAGCAAATCATGAGTGAATAAATACATAACTACACTAACAGAGAGAAAGTGAGCCATTGTTATTACAGGCGGATATACCTAGGTACAGAGAGCTGTTCAGTTGAAACAAATCAATGCTAATACAATTCTGGGGGCCTCCTCTGCATCAAGCTTTCGTCATGAAGAGAATGTCAGATTCTCTAATGCTTACTTCACGCTTCTGCATCAGGCGACTCGTATAAGATAGAGACGCGTCAGTATTTTGTGTCAGCAGCCGTAATTACTGTATTGCTTACCCATCTACCAACCATATCAAGATTCCTGTCAGCTGTTTGGAATCAGTTTATCTTTAGCCGTCTTTCTCTTTGTCCAAGTATTTGATTTCCATTGAAGGAACTGAAGGGCAGGTCTTGAGGGTGGCAATTATACAGCATGAAACCAGACTTCGTTTGCAGATTTTGCTTACTTCTGGACTTCTATTAGTACAAGTTTCTGGTTTCAATATTGGAAGGGAAGTCATTCCACCATATTCCTAGTATTTTCCCGAGGTACACCTTGTCGAGTAGTGGCATAATTTCTTTCACCGATTAGCATTGAAATGCCAGGTCTGGCAGTCCTTTAAAAAAAAAACAACATGGAAAGGAACGTTTAAAATGTCAAACATGCAACTTGATAGCAAGTAACAGTAGCTTACTGCTCAGGTATTCTTCAGCGTATTTTTCATGGACGGTTTATGTTGAAAAAACCTAAAACAGCAAAGACTTGAGACAGTGGGAAATTAAAACGACAGCCTCCTGTACGCAGGTTACATTAGCGAGCTCCTGCCTTTTGCTTTTCGTCGCCTCAGAGGATTAGCTGAACCAAGCACACGGAGGAGTGAGCTCATCAATAAACTGAAAAAGAAATTCCTAAGAGAAGGTGGGGAAGGCAGAAGACGGGCGGAGGGTGGTGGCGTGGGAACAAGGGGAGAGGGACGTGGGGAGTGGGTGGGGGGGGGGGATGATAGGAGTGACTCCCTACACCTATCTGCTCTAACTAGCCACACTCTGTCTCGTCCTTACGTACGTGCATAATCATCGTCTTAAAGGAATGAAGGTCTGCTGTCACACAGCCGCTTCAGGCAGCACTTTCTAATCACTGATGATGGCGGATGAAAGGAATCGCAACGATATTTGATACGGCAGAAGATCTCGGCAGGGAGTTATGTGAATGCAAAAGTGAAGTCAGAGAGGGGGTGGTTAATAGTGAGTTTGGAGTAGACAAGAGATGTGGTTATATTTTGAAGTTTGCTTGCTGAAGTGGTATATCTGGTATATATTTTTTTCAGAGATATACCATTCTGGACAGTGACACTCGAATAAACCTGTATTTGTGTGGATGTGGGGGGGGGGGGGGGGGGGGGGAAGGAAAGAGATTGTAGGGGTGAGGAATGAGCGAAGACAGAGGGGGGAGGGAGTGGTAAGACACTGAAACAAAGCAAACCTTGTTTTTTTCTTTCCATCATGCTATGTAATGCCATTTAGAATATCAGTTCCATTTGCCGCTACTTATACAAAAGAACTACAGCTTTAGTATGATCTCCTTTCTTCTCTTAAGAATAGACTAGAGCAATGCAGTCCTCTCTGGGCTGCCTGGTACATTTTTGTCTGAACTGCAATGCGTTAAAAAAAATTGCTGGCAGATTGGTCCTCAAGGGAAAGAAGCGTGGTCATGCTAAAACCTCCTCTTGAAAAGCCCCACTGGCTCCCTATTCATGTTACAATAGACAACAAACTGTCATTGCCGTGCCTTAATTTTTTTTTTCTCTGAGGTTTCCTTACTGCATAAAGGAATAGATTACAAACCATCATTGCTGTGCTTCAATTTTTTCTCAGGCTTTTTTGCTGCATACATTGCTGGCCTCCCTATCTGATTATATCCCATCTCGAAATCTCCAGTCTTCGTCAGACGGCACAGCTTTCATGCATCAAAAGTTAGGCTCTCGTGTCTTGGCCGTTGGCCCTTTTCATTTCTGCGCACCGCTGATCGGAATTCTCCCTCCGTATCAGATCCGTCATTCCCCTCTTTTAAAGCTTTACGCGCCGATTAGTATTTCTCCTGGAGCTCTTAAATTGTGTCCTTGCTCTGTTAATTCCTGTGGGGTTTAGAGATGTGACTGATAATGTAGAGATAGAGAGTTGTGAGAAAAAATATGTTGAATGTGCGTAGTGAATGCTTTCCTTAGAGTTAGGTTAGAGCCTTTTTTACTCTCATTTTTGCTATGCAATATGACTGCCAATGGACGTGAAGAACTTTATTTACTCATCGAGATGTTACTCTGTATAAGGCTCTTTCTTGCAATCATCATCAGCATTATTCATTTTCTCCTGTTGCTTTTACTGTATTGCTTTGGTTGGTGTGTATTGCTGTCTTTTACAAGAAGCTCTCTTCTTTACACAGTCTGAGAATCCATTGTAAACTAACTACACTTGAATCTTTATTTCTACTGATTATGAAACCATAACATACCTACAGTTTAGGCATTTCATATGGCGTTCGGGAAAAAAAATCTATGAATAAATGATTTGGACGTTATTTACTAAGAATCTATGAGTTGTTTGATACCACTTTGTCAAATCATATGCGAAAAGAATATGAAATGAGAAAAAAAACAACAAAAAAAAAAAACGGAGGATCTTTTTCGTGTGTGGACGATGTCAACTTCATCGGGGTATCTAACAATGAGAAAATCTAACATTAAACACACTTAAACTTAAAGACAAATATACCCGTCCCCCCAACAAAATTGTGTTATGGTCAGCTTTAAAAGAAATGCGCTTCGACACCCGATTGTTACTCAGGTACGCTGTACCCTCAGAGTCTATCATAATCATTCTTTGGGGTACTCCATAAAGTTTAACACAAAAGTGCTGGGAAAAGAAATGAAGTAGCCTTTGGTCTTGCCCATATTTGTCAGAGTCCCAAACTCCAGGTAAAACTTTATGTTTCTCCAGACCATTACACTGCAAGTCTGTTCAGGTGTTTTATTCTTTTTTTCTGAGAATGAAGACGCTCAACAAATTACCTTTCTGATCTTATGGAACTGCTATGTGGATGAATTCATTCCCGACTTTAAGCACCACCTGGATGTAACCTGGGAGAAGAAGTGTGACGAGGGACGGGATGAAACAGAACCACTGTCCTTTCCGCAGTCCTAGACTGTCAGGGTTGGTGGCGTCATGGAACACGCCTGCTGAACACACACCATCGTCCCACGCTACAAAAAACGATTGACATTGAGGTATTGGGAAAACAATAGCTAC
>JADBJO010012022.1:5000-10000 GCA_016801955.1 Conus betulinus
GCACTAGAATGTGTTTGAAACACGCTGCAGAATGTTTAAAGAAAACACACCAGCGTGAGATCTTAGGGTTGCTGATTTAAGCCCTCAGTCTGCAGTGGTTTAGGCAACACGTGGACGGGGGCTTTCCCTCCAACAGATTTCGAGGCAAACTTCTGTTTCTTCCTGACACAGTCACTGACAGACAATCAGATAAGACAAAAGCCTGGATCTGTAAGCATTCTGTCAGCGCTGAGGGATTGCCATAAAAATGAGGGCAACAACGGTGGCAAGTCTTATGTTACATTCAGAGAATGAAATCTAGCAGATAACTTTTTTTTTTCTAGGGTGAAAGATGTACACATACACGTGAATGGGCGTGGAATGGATCCCCATGTTTGGAAAGCTGATTTTTTTTGCATGTGATATTACAATGTCACTCTGCCGCTGGAAATTGTAATTCGTAGGACAACATTGAACGTGAAAATTCAGCATCCTTTGAACACGCTTTAAGAGTGTTCTATATGTGTGTTCAATCTCATCCATACCACTGTCACACATCAGCCCCTTGCCAGATATTCGGTGATTTGGGGTTGAAGAGATGCAGCTCATGCCCCTTGCCCCCCATGGCACCGCTTCTCCCCCCCCCCCCCCCCCCTCCCCCCAAACGCCTTCCTTTTCCCCGTTGTAAACTAAAGAATCCTTATCGTTTCATTGTCATTGCCATCGTCCTCATTCGCTGCCTTTTCACTTCCTGCTTCAGTTCTCTGTTTCTGAATTGTCCTCGTCTCTCCACTTACGTCATTCTATTTCCCCCCACACGGCTCGACGGATGCCTGGGGGATGTTGATCGGTTCATATTTATTGTGTTCTCTGTGGTGTTTGGAAAGGCATAATTGTCGAACATTCACTTGTTTGATTGATGTTCTGTATTACATAGTGTACCTTGCACTTTTTTTTTCTGTGTTATCTATATCTGGGTTCATTAGTAAAATAAAGAGTCTTCCGTGGCAAACAATAACCAACCTTTGGCTTTGGTTCCATACAGACACCACTGTGTCCGTTAGATGAAGCAGACTGCTCTTCAGAGTTTTCCCTCACATCAACCAATTTCTATTGTCTTGCCCAGTACCACATCTGACAGTGTTTTGCGCGTGCTGCTGCCACCTTCATTTCTTCACTTGGCCATGCTGGCAAGATATAAGTATGGCTTCAACACACAATGGGAATCAGTACATCAGACCTGTTTATCGTAAACGAAAGGTGATGTCTTCCTATTCCCAAGAGAATAATACATGGCTGTAGGTTGGGTGCAGGATAAGTGACCACAAATAAAACAAGAGAACGACATAACCCTAAACAACAAACCCGGTATGACCAAGTAGGTGGCAGCCGGTTTTCACTTTAAAGTGTAGCAAGATTCGAACTCACAGTATTTAGCATTGACTGCTCCGCGCCCTCAACTCGGTAAGCAACGAAGACGTGCTGTCCGCAGAGGTGAGTGAAACCAGAGAGTGTGTTTGAAGAGGTCACAGTACTGTCAGAGAATGCCAGTGTGAAAACTTTGCCTATGTGATGTAAGCCTTCCATCGGCAACGTTGCAGACACAATGTGAGCGAGGTTTCCCCACAAACAGATGTTAAAGGCAAACCTCTGTTCGTTCCTAACGGGGACAGATATTTACAGACTGACACGCACAGACAAATGGCTGGGTCTGCAAGTATTTTGTGCCCCTGTGGATTTCCATATCAATAGAGCAGTAGTGGGTACAGGCTTTTCTCAAACTGAGAACATGAAATCTAGCTGACGACATTTACCTTGGATAAATGACGTGCACCAATGCTGTAGGTACATATTGGGTAGTTCCATAATGATGGAGAGCTACTTCTTTCTTGCATGTGTTATAGCTTCTCAGCTGCAGCGCACAGACATTGTTAGCAAGATAAGAGCGTCCTCTTATGACAAAAATGGCCATTGAAAGACAACACTAACACTGTATCCCCTTGAGAAGTATTATGATTTGTTTTCTTGTCAGCTCATTCTATAACTTGGTCAAACTGACAAGACTGGCAAGGATCCGAGAAGGCGTCAATGGACAATAGAACGACTACAACAGAATCTGCAATACTACTTTCCTTTGCTGCAAACGAACGGTTTCATCTTCAGGTAATGAACAGAGTAGGGGAGGGCGTGATAACTAAGCAACAGTATGCTGATGCAGTCCTATCCAGACATAACTGGCAGCGTGGCAGAGAGTGTCAGTTTTGCTATGTGTCATGTGGCAGCTCTGATTCTAACTCAGCACCTTCGGTATGGTTGCTTTGCGCTCTGAACTAAGGGAACAACATAAATTTGTCTGCAGGAGTGGCTGCAAGTGTTTTGAAAAGCACTGCAGTATTGTCAGACTAAACATCGCCGGCGTGAGGGGTTTTGGTCTGTTGCGCACGTCCTCTGCTTTGCCTGCGGTGGTCTAGACAACATGTGTGCGAATGTTCCCACAAAATTCTGAGGCAAGACCCTGTTAAGGACATATACTGACAGAGAGACCCAGACAGACAGATGGCTGGGTCTGTTAGCATTCTGGCAGCTCGGGGATTTACATATATATGGGGCGATGGTGGGCTGTCTGGAGTCAGACTGAGAATATGAATTATGGCTGACGACATTCCGTTAGAGTGAAAGACGTGCAGGGGGAAAGGGGGTGCACTCTCTCTCTTTTTGTTTCTGCCTCAGCTCCACGCCGTTCAACTTGAGGATAATTTATTACTTTTAGGGCGTGTGGCACATGCTCATGCTTTTCATTAGCCCGCAAGATTAATTACATTCAAATCGTTTTTTTTCTCCATTTGGACTCCACTTCTTTAACCAAGAGCAATTCAGAATCTCCTCCTCCTCCTCTCTCTCTCTCTCTCTCTCTCACACACACACACACACACACACACACACACACACACACACACACACACACCACACAACACACACACTTTTACTAAATTTAGTAAAAATGCCTCATGTGTTTGTGGACAGAGCATCTCAGTTGATCATATTATCTCATGTGCCGCTATAAACAAATTATACCCATTCTTTCTACTTATACATTTGGAAATATTTTTGAATCACCAGTAGTACCTATGAATTCTTTCTTTCTTCATCAAACAGTCCAATAAGTAAGCACTTATAGTTTCTTACATTTATGATCTCATACTTACGAGGTACTTTTAAGTGAGTTAATCATTTACCTGCTACTAAAACTAAATAAAATATACGAAAGGACCATCTCTCATCCGTCCCCTACCTCTCACTGTTCTCTCCATATCAAAACCATTTGTAGTTTTCTAGGTTGAACATGAAGCGTTTGTTTTATTTATTTATTTTTTTTGACGATGAGGTGGGTTTTTTCCCCCCGTCTAATATCACCTAGAGTGGATAGACGTTAAATCTGAAACACACACACACACACACACACACACACACACACACACACACACACACACACGTACACGACGTAAAGGAAATAAATGCGTATCCTTGAACGAAAATAAAATGAACGGTCTCGCTGTCATTTTTGAACCGTTGGAATGCCCACCTATAACCGTCATGATCCTTAGAACTGTGACGGTAGAAAGCAAGAAAGATCAAGATGCCAGAAAGGACGACATGGCGGTGGAAAGCAAGGAAGATCAAGATGGCACAAAGGACGACATGGCGGTAGAAAGCAAGAAAGATCAAGATGGCACAAAGGACGACATGGCGGTAGAAAGCAAGAAAGATCAAGATGGCACAAAGGACGACATGGTGCTGGTTCGGGTATGACCTCACGAAGATGCTGAAACTGGAACAGATGAAGAAACTACTCTATACCTTGACATGCTCTGCCTTTCATTCTCAAACAAAAATATACAACAATAAACCAAGACACATAATAATAATAATAATAATGTCTCCCCCCCCCCCCCCCCCCCCAACCAACAAACAAACAAAGAAACGCCCGTATTGCTTTTGTTTGGTTCAAGCTCATGTTTCGAACACACTAATTTAAATCTTGCGGTACAACTTGGAACCCACTGACTGCCTAGAAGGTTTGGACTCGAACAGTTTATCCATGGAACCCACTGACTGTCTAGAAGTTTGGACTCGAACAGTTTTATCCATGTGGAACCCCACTGACTGTCTAGAAGGTTTGGACTCGAACAGTTTATCCATGGAACCCACTGACTGTCTAGAAGGTTTGGACTCGAACAGTTTATCCATGGAACTCACTGACTGTCTAGAAGGTTTGGACTCGAACAGTTTATCCACGGAACCCACTGACTGTCTAGAAGGTTTGGACTCGAACAGTTTATCCACGGAACCCACTGACTGTCTAGAAGGTTTGGACTCGAACAGTTTATCCACGGAACCCACTGACTGTCTAGAAGGTTTGGACTCGAACAGTTTATCCATGGAACCCACTGACTGTCTAGAAGGTTTTGGACTCGAACAGTTTATCCATGGAACCCACTGACTGTTTAGAAGGTTTGGACTCGGAACGGTTTATCCATGCATAACTTCTTTCGAATGTTTGACACTGAGCATATCGTAATTGTTGGGTTTTGTGGGTTTTCTTTTTTTTTTTTTTTTTTTTCTTTTTGCTTCATTAAACAGCATGGAAAAAAATGCCAGACATGATAAAAGATGCAGACTTATACACACACTTTTGAAAGAGCTCTTAGCATAGCGCTCCCATGCTCTCAGGATTAGATCTCCAGTTACATTTTGAAAAAAAAAAAAAAAAAAAAAAAAAAAACACCATTTCTGTTCAATCTAGTACCAGTCCCCACATTATTGACGTTTTCAAGGCATACTCTCTCTCTCTCTCTCTCTCTCTCTCTCTCTCTCTCTCGTTTTCAGCTTCTCTCCCCTTTTAGTCTGTATTTTTTTTAACGTGTTTTTTCCTAAGTGTAAAACGTGTAACAGATTCGATGCCTTGATACAGCAGTTCTCACTTTCCCGACCCCCTTTTTTTTAATTTCTTGTCATCTTAC
>JADBJO010012022.1:15000-17500 GCA_016801955.1 Conus betulinus
GTCTGTCTTGGAAATACAGTGAAGATAAAAACACTTTTGAATAACCTTGGAACATCCAACTGACTTGCAATGACCTAAACTTCGAATTATTTGATAATTACTTAATGTTGTTCAACTTGTCCTGAAATAAATTGGAATTGATCAATCAAGTATACAATAAGATACATAAATAATCAGAGGTGTTTTTTTTTTTTCATATTACGTGTAAAATCAAGTTTTTTTTTCCTATACTTTTTTTGTTGCTTAACTCCTATGAATATAAACTGATTGCAGTCTCAGGTATGGCCGTATTGAAATGTTTGAAAAGGCAAACGGACATCTCTCTCTCTCTCTCTCTCTCTCTCTCTCTCTCTCTCTCTCTCTCTCTCTCTCTCTCTCTCTCTCTCTCCTCTGTCATTCTTGTGCGGTACATGCTTCGCACAGTCCGTATAAAAAATCATAAAAAGAATTAAAAAAAAAAAAACACGGGTACAATCTTGAACATGTACATCATATTACACGTGTTCCAAACAACAAAGAAAAGACAAATACATTCTGTGTCAATCCAGTTTTAGAGTCACCAGAAACTGTGTTCACAGAATTCTGTCATCAACTTATTCTTCGCTTTTATCAACAATCCCTGGAATCAGATCTGACACTACGAAATAAACGCTGAGCCAGAGTTAGCGTTTGGTTTTGTAGAAAACGAGTTTCGGTGCAGAAGCAAGCCAGAGTTAGCGTTTGGTTTGTAGAAAAACGTTCCCATAACCTATCAGTTTCGGTGCAGAAGTCAGCCGTGTCTAGGGCACGCATGGCATGATGGAGGGAGGCACTCATCTATCTCCTTCTGCCGCCTTTAACTGTCCCTGAACTGAATCAATACCTATTCCCTGCTGGGTGGACAAGCAATGTTTTGGAGCTGAACAGTAAGCAGACCCCACGTGTAGTTCCAATGTGCGACTATCAAATCACTGTGACTCTGGACCCGTCTATATAGGTCTATACTGACTGTTGTTCTGTCTATATAGGTCTATACTGACTGTTGTTCTGACTGTATAGGTCTATACTGACTGTTGTTCTGTCTATATACGACTATACTGACTGTTGTTCCGTCTATATAGGTCTATACTGACTGTTGTTCTGTCTATAAGTCTATACGGACTGTTGTTCTGTTATATAGGTCTATACCGACTGTTTATTCTGTCTATATAGGTCTATACTGACTGTTGTTCTGTCTATATAGATCTATACTGATTGTTGTTCTGCCTATATAAGTCTATACTGACTGTTGTTTTGTCTATATAGGTCTATGTTGACTGTTGTTCTGTCTATATAGGTCTATGTTGACTGTTGTTCTGTCTATATAGGTCTATACTGATTGTTGTTCTGCCTATATAGGTCTATACTGACTGTTGTTCTGTCTATATAGGTCTATGTTGACTGTTGTTCTGTCTATATAGGTCTATACTGACTGTTGTTCTGTCTTTTTTCTTTCACTAGAGGACTGGCTGTTCTGAAGACTTAGGTTAATGTTGCAAAATTAGCATAAACAATACAATATAGTTTACATACATAGTCCCACACATATTACTGTGAAAACAATCTGGTACTGATGTGAATGCATGTAATGTAATACTACCACAATGTGTACAACTCTGTTATTGATGGAAAGGCAACAGACTGTTGCTTGAAATAAATGTTATTAAATTTCTAATAGCAGTACATGCGTGTACCTGTGTGTGTGTGTGTGTGTGTGTGTGGTGTGTGTGTGTGTGTGCGTGCGTGCGTGCGTGCGTGCGTGCGTGCGTGCGTGCGTGCGTGTGTGTGTGTGTGTGTGTGTGTGTGTTTAGCAGCATGCGGTGGTGCTTTTCCTTTCTATTGTTTTCAACAACATGTGGGCAAACTGTCCCACCAATTTAGATGCAAGCCTCTGTTTGGGTCAAGCATACTGACAGAAAGACACAGTCAAAGAGATGGCTGGGTCTGTTCGCATACTGCCAGCTCAAAGGTTTCCAGACACATGAGCTAATGGTGGCATAGTCCTATCACAGACTGAGAAAATGAAATCTGGTAGTCCACATTCTGTCAAGAGCCAAAGAAATACACGAATACGTGAAGACGCGTGTGGCGCTGATCTCCATTTAAAACCACATTTGTTTTGTTAGTTCAATGGCGTGGCGTGGTTCCGCAGTTTTGGACAGTTTTCTCTTGCAAGTGTTGTAGCGTAGCGTCTCGCTGCATGTGGCAACAGCACAGCAAGAAAGACAAAAGAGTTCTCCTCGGACAATAACCACACACCACCTGTCTTGGTGGAACACACAGACTCCCACTGGGCACTCCTTTGTGGAGGATCGAAGATGAAGCAAACTACCCTTCACCGTTACCCCTGCCTCCTCTCCCATCATTATGTTACTGCATGTCCGTTTTCTATACAGCACCAGATCTGACAATTTCTTTGTCATGTATCGTCCTTAACCTGAGCACGCTGACAAGAATTTATAACGCATTTAATGGCCAATGG
>JADBJO010012022.1:27500-30000 GCA_016801955.1 Conus betulinus
TTCTCATGGTATTACTTGTGTCTGCGGAGAAAACATTTCCGTACGTCATCTTTTGTTTGAATGCTCAGTGTTGACCCCGCTCTATCAGGAGGAAGGTATTGAGATGAATAACTTTGATAATGTCAATGCTGTCTTATATGGTTCATGTGTTGCTGAAATTGCCATGGTTATTTCGCAGTCACAGGTTTGCACATTTTTATAACGATCGCAACTTTGTGTACCCATTAGGGTATTTCACTTATGTAAATATGCATATATCAGATGTGGGTTTGAAAGAACTAGATAAGTTTGAGTGAGTGTAAAAGGTGTTTGTTTGTGTTTTTTTTTTTTTTTTTTTTTTTTTTTTTTTTTTTTTTTTTAACAAGTGTCTAATATCAGAAATTAATGACGGTAGGAAGTTACTTTCATCATCATCATTATCATCATCATCATCATCGTCTTCGTCGTCGTCGTCGTCCTCCTCCTCCTCCTCATTATAATTTTGTTGTTGATATTATTGTTAGTATCATTGCTACTTTCTGGTTCATATTTTATCTAGATGCCTTCGACTTAGTAAAACGTTTATGTTTTACCTGTATCTTGGTAATGGGTAGATTAAATTGTCTCTTGTCTGTGTAATGAGTAATGAATGGATAACTGAGTAGAAAAGAGTGTTCCATGCGAATATTATAAATTCCTGTAACCATGCATTAATAAAGATATAGTACATTATGCGTTATTGCTATGACGATCATATTGTTGATTATAGTGATGACGGTACACACACACACACACACACACACACACACACACACACACACACACACACACACTCTCTCTCTCTCTCTCTCACACACACACACACACACACACACACCACACACACACACACACACACACACACATACACACCATCCACATGAAAGAGAGAGAGAGAGAGAGAGAGAGAGAGGAGAGAGAGAGAGAGAGCGCGAACAAACGAACGAACTTGATTTTATTTTACCAGGGTAATGAGATAAGCAATACAAATGCTTTTTTCCCACCAGCCCTGACAGACAGACAGACAGACAGACAGACAGACAGACAGAGACATGCATGTAATGTATGATCGTGGATGCAGCGAGAGACACTAGAAGACAACCAGACTGACAGACGGACACAGACCAGAGACAAAATCTGCCGTAAACACACCGCACCGCCAACCAATCAGCACAAGACGGACAATCACGCTGTGACTGCGGCCGCATAGAGATCAATCAATCAATCAGTCTTCTGCTCTCCTGTCTTCTACCCCCCCACCCCACCCCCACTCCCTCACCTCCCTCCCCACCCCCATCCAACCCTTTCATCACCCACCCACCAACCAACTTCATACCTTCTTAATCCCCCTCCCCCCCCCCCCCCCCCCCGCTTCCTTCCATTCCGTTCCTCCCTCACATCTCCTCTTTCCCAGCGGTCACACACCGTGAATCTTGTCTCATGTTGCTTGCTGACCGGATTCCCAGTCCCGTCATTTTGGCATCCATGGCTAGTGTTCCTTCCCAGCGTGTCTGCGGGGTTGTGTCCCTTTGTATTCATTTTGTCATCCCTTGATGCGCTTCCACTGCCCTGAAACTCACTCTGTTTATCTGTCAGTCTGTCAGTCCCAGCGTGGCACAGGTCTGGGTTTCAGTGGCACCATGCTTTTTTTTTCTGTGGATAGTCTCTCTGTCTGTCTATCTGTATAAAGTTTTTCATTGGAATCTGAAAAAAAACCTTAATCATCTGTATAACTTCTTCACTGAACTAGTGAAAAAATGTCAACATGCTGGTGTCTGTTGTTGCTTTGATTTTGTTTAGCTGTGGTTTATATATTATTGTACACTATTTGTGATTTCACCCCCTTCAAATGGGGCTAAGGCTTATTGAATAAAATTCCGTTTCCGTTTCTCTCTGTCTGTCTGTCTACCTATCCCTCTCTTTGTCTGTTTGTCTGTCTGTCTGCCCGCCTGCCTGCCTGCCTGCCTGTTTGTCTGTCTGTCTATCTGTCGTTCTCTCTCCTACCTCCCCCCCACTCTATCTCTCTCGCTCCCTCCTCGCTCGCCCGCTCGCTCAATTTTTTTTCCATCTCTCCGGTGTTACAACGTAAACTGAAAGTTCAACCTATACCCTTCATGAAGGGAATCAGTCTGCGTCAGATGAGGCAATCAAGGCATTCCCTCTGACTTTGTCTATCTGTCTATATGCATTTTGTCTGTCTGTCCGTCTGTCCGTGTATGTGTGTGTGTGTGTGTGTGTGTGTGTGTGTGTGTGTGTGTGTGTGTGTGTGTGTGTGTGTGTGTGTGTGTGTCTCTCTCTCTCCTCTCTCTCTCTCTCTCTCTCTCTCTCTCTCTCTCTCTCTCTCTTCTCTCTCTTCTCTCTCTCTCTCTCTCCTCCCCACCCTCCCATCCATCCGTCGCTTTGGGCCGATTAGATGTGCATTGAATAATTTTGTATTTCGGAACTTTTGAGTTGGATAGGTGTGTGTGTGTGTACGTGTGTG
>JADBJO010012022.1:45000-50000 GCA_016801955.1 Conus betulinus
CTCTCTCTCTCTCATTTATGTTTTGATGTACGTTTGCACTGTGATTAAGATTAGTGCTTCGTTATTATGCTTACTTTGTGTATTTGTCTGTGTAATCTGGAATGATACATATATGTAGATAGATAGACAGACAGACAGACAGACAGATAGACAGATAGATAGATAGATAGATAGATAGATAGATAGATAGATTATTGTTATGATTATTATTAAGGAGAAAATAAGTAATGTACGGAACTGTTAAGTCAGCAGCCAAAAATGGTAATCTGTTCGAACTTTGTTCAATAATTAATTTTTTGTTCCAAACGACCAAAAAATCGAAACGTCATCTGATTGGTAGCCAGAGCCATGGGCATTCTCCCGCTTTATTTATTCTTCCTTGGTGGTACAAGCCGGAGAACATGGCCCGCAGGGTTTTGGACGATGTTGCGCGCGTCACGCCAACGCTCTGCCCGATTTCAGAGGTGTCGGGTAGGCAGCAGCAGGCTGGCAACTCCCCAATTTAGGAGACATAAACAAGAGCCGTGAGTTCATTATCAGTGGGGGATCACTTTATGCAGAGAACAGGGGCGGGGAGGGGGGGGGGAAGGGGGGGGGGGGGGGGGGGGGGGGGGGGGGGGGGGGGGGGGGGGGGGGGGGGGGGAGGGGGGGAGGGGGAAGGGGGGTGTGGGGGGGGGGGGTGGGGGGAAGGGACGGAGTAGGGGGGTGCAAGAGGGAATGATGAGCTGCGGGAGGAGAGAGAACCAATATTCTCCACAAAGGTTGCTGATGATGTTTTTTGTGACGACATTTTTTCTTCTTTGCTTTCTTTCTTTTTTTTTTTTTTCTTCCCCTGAATGCGCTGTAATGATACAACTTTTCGTAAATACCGCTAAGGGAGGAAGACACAGGGGAAGGAGGAGGTGGGGGTGGGGGGGGGTGGGGGTGGGGGATCTGGAGCCGTCTGGGCGTCTCTCTTTCCCAAACCTCCGTACCCACCCTTCTCTCTGGATTTACTGCCCACTTCACTCCACTCTCTCCCCGATTGTATATATCAATGATACAATAGAGAGAGAGGAGGGAGAGAGATTTGAGAGAGAGAGAGAGAGAGAGAGAGAGAGACAGACAGACAGAGACAGAGAGAGAGACAGAGAGACAGAC
Organism: Conus betulinus; assembly: GCA_016801955.1. Classification (NCBI taxonomy): domain Eukaryota; kingdom Metazoa; phylum Mollusca; class Gastropoda; order Neogastropoda; family Conidae; genus Conus; species Conus betulinus. The sequence goes on from JADBJO010012022.1 coordinate 46,141, forward strand.
AGGGAGAGACAGAGAGACAGAGAGAGAGAGAGAGAGAGAGAGAGAGAGAGAGAGAGAGAGAGAGAGAGAGAGGAGGGGGGGGGTGGGAGGGGGAAGATAAGAAAGAAAGAACGGTATAGCTGACACTTGCAATGGTAAGCTACTTCTCGGATGCCTTCAATTTTGATCGTGTGAAACGAAATCAAGTCTACACCAAAACTCCTGTAACTGTCTTGGCTCTTTAAATGATAAAGTATCGGTTTGGCAGAACCGAAATGAAACTTTAAAACATCTCAGCATTATTAGCATCGTGAAATAAGGGCTTCGATTTCATAAACTAGTGAAGATATTCTCAGAATTCTGTCTACAATCATCTACTGCGTATCATCAGCAAATCCGTTGGAGCTATCGACAGGGACTTGAATTAACAAGAAAAAAAAAGTCCCTCAAAACCTTTCACGATCAAACAGTTCATTATGTATGTCAGGTCTATGATCAAACCCGAATGTATATGTCATAAGGAGAAATTAAAACAAGAAATGAACATTAGATAATGATAATCTAGAATATGATAACGTAGAATAAGATCAGGACGAATAATGAAATATCGCTTATAAACTCAGGACGAAGTCTGAAATATCGCTTATCGCATTGGGATGCATCAGTTTTAAAGCAACAGTCAAAAAACAAACAAAAAAAAAACCTGCCGCAGTGGCAAAATACTATCAACCCAAAAAAATATGACGATCTAAAAACCAGATATGCCATAACACAAAAAAGATAGTCCAGTTTCCGTTTACACGAACTGAAATAGACGTAAACATTCCAACTAATTTGGTAAGTATGTCCCTTCCTTTTCAACTTAAAATAATCGAGTTAGCGGCCTTTTTTTTTTTCCCCCCAAGTCACAAACAGCCTGTTCCATATACCAAGATGGACGACAAGTGAAGGTACCGACTGTGAAAGTGAGACAAGTACCGACGAAGACGTTCCAATCGCTGGAGGAGCGAATACTGATTGAACTGTCTGCAGAATGCTGTTTTTCAAGGGACATAATCGTGTACTTGTCGGAGAAACTCTGAAAGGAACGCGTAACGACAGTGTACTTTGCAGAACTCGATGTACCCGTGTCCTTCCAGGCTAGGACATGTAACACTGTGGTCAGCTCAGCTGTCCCCCCTCAGTCCAGTGATGTTAGGCCGTCTGGATGGGTTTACTGCAGTCTGTGCTTCGTGTAATGAGGTTTGACTGAAGTGGGGGGCCGGACAGAAAGAGGGCAAGATACACGAGCGCGCGCGCGCGCGCGCGCGCGCGCGCGTGTGTGTGTGTGTGTGTGTGTGTGTGCATGCACGCGCTTGCGTTTGCATGTGCGTGTTTGGAGTCATGCGTGCGCATAAGTATATGTATGTACGAACAAAAGAGCCCATCAGTACCCACATTTGATCACCCCCTTACCCCCACCAGCACCCATCTAAGAATGCCTGTACTGCCCGTTCCTCTGTTACCCTAACTAAATACATCACTGATCCAGACGACAGCACCCCCGGGGTTCGATCCGGGCCAGACTGTCGCCACTGAACATACCAATGAAATACGTTCCCCCTCTGCCTGGCTGGCAGTTACTGACTGCGGCTGGTGTAGGTGTGGGGTTGTGATTTTGCAGTAATGGAGAGAGAGACAGAGAGAGAGAGAGAGAGAGAGAGAGAGAGAGAGAGACACACAGACAGAGAGAGAGAGAGAGAGACAGACAGGCATACAGACAGACAGAACAACAGACAGACAGAACGACAGACAGACAGAGAGAAAGAACAAGAGGACGACAAATTTCATAAGCGAACAGCGTTTCACAGCTCTGTTGCCATGGGGAATGATTTAGCTTATGTTGGAGACAGGAAGAACAGAAAAGAATGGGGTAAAATAACAAGAAACTAAAATGCACACACAAGCACGGACGCACGCACGGACGCACGCACGCACACTGAAACACACACACACACACACACACACACACACGCACACGCACGCACGCACGCACACGCACGCACGCACGCACGCACTCACTCACGCACGCACGCACGCACGCACACGCACACACACACACACACACACACACACACACACACACTGATTTTGTATTTCATCCCATGTCTCACATGATGCTATGATTAGGCCATTTTTTTTCTTTCTGATATTATTCGGATCTGCAATGGATTTAGGAAACACGAGACAGCATCTTCATATTCTGATGCAATATGGCCACTAAATCACGTCGAGTAGCAGACAGATATCCAAAAGAAAACACATTTTTTTTTTCGAATTGCTTTAGCTATGAAACATAAATCATATTCATTTCCAACTGCATTATATTTCTTACGATGAAAAAGAAATTGAAGGTAAATTTTCAACATTCTGATACTACATTTATCATTTACACTACTGATAACAACGTGTGTGTGTTTGCTCTTTTTGTGATCTTTTAAAGCAACAATGATGAAGTTTTAAAAAAAATCCAGTCTAAGTGAGCTCCCTTTCATTGAAAGTCTTGTTTAGCTTCCATATGAGCAAGATGAACGTTGTCGTCTACACCTTCCCTCCATGTTGTGGACATTCAATCACCCACAGTCAAGACTTTCACTCGATAACTGAGTCAGTTTTTTTTTTTTTAACTATCTCCACGGAGTTGTTTGACTGTCAATAAAGCATGGCCCCCGCATGTGTACTTAAAAATGGTTCCTTCCTGTCAACAACAAACAAATGAACAAACAAACAATAAAACAAGAAAAGAACAAAAAACCAAAAACACGCAAGACTTTAGTCCTTCAGAAAATGCATGGTCCCCTGGAGACCCACGACACACAGTCAGGCTTCATTTCTATGTAAAAAAAAAAAAAAAAAAAAGAACAAAAACCGCATGGGTCCTTGAAGACCCCCACAACACAGCCAGGCTTTATTTCTATATTAAAAAGAATGGGTCCTTGGAGACCCACGACACACAGCCAGGCTTTTATTTGTATATGAAAAAAGCATGGGTCCTTGGAGACCAAAGACGCACAGCCAGGTTTTATTTCTATATTAAAAAAGGATGGGTCCTTTGGAGACCCACGACACACAGCCAGGCTTTATTTCTTTATGAAAAGCATGGGTTCCTGGATACCCACAACACAAGCCAGGCTTTATTTCTATATTAAAAATGCGCGGGTCCTTGGAGACCCACGACACACAGCCAGGCTTTATTTCTATATTTTGGAGACCCAAAAAAGCATGGGTCCCCTTGGGGACCCACGACGCACAGTCAGGTTTTATTTCTATATGAATAAAAGCAATGAGTCCTTGGGGACCCACGACGCACAGCCAGGTTTTATTTCTATAAAAAAAGCAAGGGTCCCTGGGGACCCACGACGCACAGCCAGGTTTTATTTCTATTGGAGAAAAAAAAAAAAGCATAGGGTTTTACAACACAAGCCAGGCTTTATTTCTCTATGTAAAAAAAGCATGGGTCTATGGACATCCACAACACACAGCCAGGCTTTTATTTCTATATGAAAAAAAGCATGGGTCCTTGGAGACCCAAGACGCACATCCAGGCTTATTTCTATATGAATAAAAGCATGGGTCCTTGGAGACCCCAAGACGCACAGCCAGGTTTTATGTCTACGTAAAAAAGCATGGGTCCCTGGGGGCCCACGACACACAGCCAGGCTTTATTTCTATTGAAAAAAGCACGGGTTTTTTGGAGACCCACGACGCACAGCCCAGATTTTTATTTCTTTATATAAAAACGCATGGGTCCTTGAAGACCCACAACATACAGCCAGGCTTTATTTCTATGCAAAAAAAAAAAAAAAATGAAAGAAAGTATGGCCCTAGGGATCCACGACGCA
>JADBJO010012022.1:57500-60797 GCA_016801955.1 Conus betulinus
CAATGGAGGTGGCCTGCGTGTCAGTCAAGGGACTCAACTGTCTGTGAAAACCCGATTGATGTGTAGAATTAAAACAAACAAACAAACAAACAAAAAGAAAACCCGATGCAGCCAAACGGGGTTGCGTGATGCCACTTTCTTCAGCATCTTCAGCGTTTGGGAGCACTAAACCGGAAATTACGGTTTAATGTTGCAGACTGCTCGCCATCAACATCTAAACACACACACACACACACACACACACACACACACACACACCACACACACAGAAAAAATCAAAACAAAACAGGTCTAAAAGATTAGAAAAAAAAACTGTTAAAATGAAAATGAACAGAAGTCCCATGAAAATAAACTTTTCTTTTTAAGAAAATAAAAGAAAGAAGAATAGAAACGACAAGAATAGAACAGAAGAAATAGCAGAATAGAATACACTAGCAGCTTTACAGCAACACAAAGAAAGAAAAAAAAAAAAATCGCTTGAGGAAAGGCGGGAGGCATTTCTGTCAATTGCCTTTGTCTATTGTCATTGTCCCTGTGTCTACCCCCCCCCCCCCCCCCCCCTCCCCCCGTCCCCGTCTCTGTATTCTCTTCTGCATTCCCTTCAGTCTTGTGTCCTCTGTCTCTGCATTTCCGTCTATTTTGTATCCCCTCGTCTTTATATGTCTCGTCTCTATATCCCTGCCTGTACATTTAGGTCCCCGTCTCAATATATTCCGTTCGTTATGTGTCCTGTCTCTGTATCCCTGCCTGTATATATCCCCGTCTCATATATTCTGTCTGCATGTGTCCTGTCTCTGTATCCCTGCCTGTATATATCCCTGTCTCAATATATTCCGTCTGTATGTGCCCCTTCTCTCCGTATGTCCCCGTCTGCAACTGCGTCCGTCTCTATTTCCCCTATCTATATGTGTCTCCGTCTCTGTATGTCCTTTTTACATTGTCAGTGTTCCTGTGATTGTAAGTGGCCGCATGTCTACGTGTCCCGTCTCTAGATCCTCGTCTGTAGGCGTCCCCGTCTGTGTGTGTCTCTTCTCTACTTCTCGTGTGTATGATTTCTCCGTCTCTATAATCCCTGTCTGTATGTGTTCCCTTCTTTATATCCCCATCTGTATTGCATTCCCGCTACTATGTCCTAGTCTGTTGTACGGTTGTATACACATATCCCCCCATTTTTACACGTTCCCGTCCGTAAGTATATCCCCGTCTGCGTGTGTATCCCCGACCGCAGGTATCCCTGTCTCTAAATGCCCTGTACATGGATATCCTCGGCTGTTTTTGTGCCGTCTGCATATGCTGTTCCAAAACTTAATACAAGCAAGCATGTGCTGTGTGTTGTTACCTTCGTGTGCTATTTCATTTTCACTCGAGCTAACTTCTAGACCCCCCCCCCCCCCCCCCCCCCCCCCTCACCAGTCAATTTGCACGCTGGGAATATTTATTTGACAATTTAGATTTTTTTCTTTTACAAGAAGACCGGCATACGAATGCACTAAATACATTTTCGAATTCTGTCTATTACTGGGGGCACAAAACATAACAATGTCAATTAGTTTGAATCTCCTAAAAACTCATGAAATATATTTTTTAAAAAAAATTTTTGCAATCAACATAAAATTTCCTTCGATCTTTTTTGTGCTTTAAAATCTAGGGTGTAAAAGGTCCCCCCCCCCCCCCCCCCCCCTTTCTCTCCCGTGTCAAAATGCATACTGGGATATTAATTCAATAATTCCAAACTTTTACCAGCAGATCGACATACGGTGAAATGCGCTAAATATAGTATTAAATTTCCATAAATACGGGCACGAAAACATATATCCATCTATTTCAATCTTCTATAAACTCACAAAATATATCTAAAAAAATTATACAATCAACATAAAAATCACTCGTCCGTTATTTTTTGTGCTGTAAAATCTAGTCCAATATTTGAATGAAAAACTTACAGTCAATCTTCTTTATCATCATTAGAAAGGCTATTTTTCTCCCCTGAAATCTCTCTCTCTCTCTCTCTCTCTCTCTCTCTCTCTCTCTCTCTCTCTCTGTGGATGATTTTCAAACCAGCTGCCATGGAGCTCTTTTGTCTTAACTTAAGATGCTTTCCCCCTCTCAGATTCCTTCATATAAGTCCCTCTCACATCCAGATTACTTGTTTTCTCACGATCGAATTCTAATTTTCACAACAAAACCCAATCGCACACGCGATGCCGTGCTGTCCCTGTGAATCTTACGACAAGATTGCGTGACGTACCCGCTTGGGAAATCTGCCTCCCAGAATTCATTGCGGTTTCAGTTTTTCTTGAACAACGAATCGAAGCTGCTTTTCGTAACATTGGCTGCTCAACACGCGAAGGGCCGCAACCTTCGATCGCACGGGTCGATAGGGAAGAATATAGTGAATGACATTCTTGTTTCTGTTTGTATCCCTTGCACGGAAATCTTGTCCGTTTGAGTCTCCAACTGTACGTGTCTTGTTTGTTTGTTTGTTTGTTTTTGTTGTTGTTGTTATTTTTTAAGCCATGCCGTGTATACGTCTGTGTTAGTCAGTTCTTTAGTTTAACGTCTATTCACTGTAAGTGTTATTAAACGAAAAAAAAACAACGAAACAACAACAAACGTATGATTGTGTGTGTGCTGTACGTGTGTTTGTGCGCGCGCGAGTCTCTCTCTCTCTCTCTCTCTCTCTGTGTGTGTGTGTGTGTGTGTGTGTGTGTGTGTGTGTGTGTGTGTGTGTGTGTGTGCATGCGCGCACACACGCGCGCGCGCGCGCGCGAGACAGAGACTGTGTTAGGGACAAGAGGAAAAGGCTGGGATGAGTGGTAAGATAGGTAGATATTGACTTATCCTGGTGGTTTATTTAGTGTATGTTGATCGGGGAATTAAAGTATATCAAATGAAACAAGTTTAGTAGGACTGAAGCATAATGCAGGGGGATGGTGGGGGAAGGGAAAGTTTGCGGGTGGGGATGGGGGGCATCAGGGTGGAAAGGAGGACGGAATAGAGGAAGGGAGTGGGAGGGTGGGGGTGGGGGGGGGGGGGATAACCATACGTCTTGTACGTCTGTGTGTATTCTTGTCGGTGCGTGTCTCTGTGTGTATCCCCGTCTCCACTCACTCCATTTGACTGAAGTCCCGCGTGTGTCTTCCCACCTTTCCCCCGTCTGTGAGTGTGTCTTTAGCTCGAATTGAAGCCATTAAATGCGATTTGGACATTACATGTTTTTCCGCGTTTTATTCATTCTGGTCTCCATGTATTCTCAATTGCTCCGTTGGCCCTGGGCGTTTGTAAAAGTCAATGCCA
>JADBJO010012023.1:0-7500 GCA_016801955.1 Conus betulinus
TTTTTTACAACACATCGAGCAAGAGGCCGCGTGATCCCCAATGGTCAGGTCTGGACAATGTTATCATACCCAGCAGTGGTATAAGGTGACCCAAGTTATCAGAGTTTAAATGACAACGGACTTGTTGGTCCACCGACACTACGACGTAGGTTAAACATGATGTGACACAGTAATGTTCGGTAAGTTTAAAATAGTTTAATTGACCCAATTGCTGTAATGGGTATCCCGAACAGCTCACTGTATCTTAACTTGCATCGAAGGTCCACAACATTAGACTACTGACGCCCAGTTTAACGGTTAAGAGGTTAGAAGATTAGAGTGTCTGTGAGTGGTCACGTGACCCAATGTCTGGATCAAAGCTCGGTGACATCAGTTTGGTGAACCAGAGAACTGGTTAAATGTGAGTGTGACCTTGAACATTGACTTCCGCCCAAGGAGAAAAGTTTAAGATAAAGATAGATACTTCAATGGTTCACTACCAATTCTTAAGGTTTATGGTTTTTTAACCTAAGTTACACAATAATACAAATGACACACATGTATGCATCATTTAAATACATAACGAAATTAGTAACACCAAGAGATTTGTTTGTTTGATTTTGACGCAATATTTTTCATTAAATTAAACACTCAATGAAGAATTTTTAATGTCTTCATGAAGAATTGATCTTCATTGCTTTATAGCTGAACTTTATGTTCAGTGATCCTAAGCAGACCATCATTTGGAGACTACTTATGCAAAAATTGCTCTGAATCTGCAATTCATATATTACACATGCACAGTGGCGAAAAGAATACGATGACAAAATTTTAAATTGAATACTTCACATGGAAAATATCAGTATGAAAATTGTGTATGAGAGGCAAGCATTAAATCATTTTTGTATGAACTGAATTTTTAAACAGTTTGCTCTTAAAATCGTGCATAAAGTTTTTCAGACGTTAAAAACAACAAAAGAGCGATGCGTGCACCTCATACACACACACCACACCAACACACACCCCACACACACACACACACACCACACGCACACGCACAAGCACACAAATGAATGATGGTCACTGAGGTCTAAAGTGCCGACGTTTGAGTTTGTCACGTAGAAGACGAACAGTAAACAAAGAAAATATGTTTCTCAGTTTATAATTCAGTTCTGACGCAATAAGGTCGTCTAGTGTGACATAAATGTGTGTTTTTGTTAGTCAGAAAATCTCATAGAATGCATTATACATATTCAGGATTAGTTGAAAATGTCATCGTTAAATTTGTTTCCGATTCTCAAGGGAACGAACTGGTGAGAGTTACTGGGTTTTGTCCCCTCCACCTTTTCGCCAAGTGTGTTTAAAATCTCTCGTTCTGTTGAAAGGATCCACTATATACCGTTGTGTCCGTCATCGCATCGCAGACCTATTCGTCCCTGTGATACTTTCAATCTTTTCACTGAGTTTCGTTACAATCGAGTTCGTGTTTTCTGGCAGACTCTTGCCAAACGGACACCAGATTCATCCCCGCATCTGCAGGTCTGATCTGCACAGAATTCATCATAAAAGTTTCCGTCCTTGGCCTTCATTCCAGTCTTCGTCAGAGTTCCTTAAATCGATCCTGTGGATTTTGCGTGACTATGCTGAGTGTACCCGAGATCTGCCCTTATCTACACAACAGATCCTTTTCAAACTTTCTAGTTTCATACCACTGTCGTATAAACCAAAATATATACTTCAGCCATTCGAACCCCGTGCTGCACTGAAGTTTTCCTACGAAATTTCTTTACGATCCGTTTAGTAGATCTCATTTAAGTTTGGCTGAACCAATCTCGAAATATTAACTAATGAAATGTAATGATCAGTACTCATGATAGCATCGTCACTTTTACAATGCACAATTGCAATAACGTAATATTGAGATGAAACATTTATCAACGCCAAATAATAGTAACTTCTAAGAATTCCATTTAGTATTGCACTTGAACACATGACTGCTATATTTTGCACAGTGTAATTCTATTTAATACCGGTTATGTCATTGTTTTTGAAAAATACATATATGGAAAACGACTTGCCATTAACACACTGGTGAAAAGGGGATCATTATGGTTTATAAACATTCTCGTCAGAAATCAAACGCCATTCATAAATAACAGGTGCCAGTCCTCTAGGCTTTGTCCTTGGACTAGACATTGTCCTTGGACCTATTTTATTTTTCGCAAAAGATATAAACGATCTACCTTATTCTTACAAGCTCTCTGTGAATTGTTTGGAGACGACCCTATCGATCATACCAGTCATTCTCAAGTCGAAGACACTGCTTATGTTTAGAAGGAACATTTTAAACAAATCAGTCCCTCTCCACATCCCAAAAGGTAAATAGAAAAAAACACACCTTTTCATGTTCCTGCATTATTTCAACCATACAGAGGTTACATGTATATGTTCCCGTTCAGCAGTTTGAACTGTTTTTATAACGTTTGGACTGTCCTTTTTGAGAAAGTTTTCTAACAAGATCAACAAGATACACAAGTCTTAAATAAATGCTCACGTATATGTGTGTATGTTTTTTTTTTTTTCTTTCAGTTAATGCTGTATGTGTATGTTACGTGTGGGGTATATGGACAAGCTTAAAATTCCTGTTTTGCGGATGTTTTCTCGTTTGCTTCGTGTGCCCCGTTTTTGCCTTGTGCTTAGTGAATCTGCGCAATATCGGCATTCCTTTAAAGTTATGGGTGTATAACAAACTCACCTTGGAGCAAACAGTCATCTTTCTTGTTTGTTGTTTGCCGTTTGCTTCTCCCTGCAACATTTGATGAGTCCTGTCATACCAGTCAAACCGAGGCCATCTGCATTTGCTTCTGTTCTACTGTGTGTTCCTGGTCGACCATGTTCTAATTCAAAACCTTTTGCCAATCTTAAACATATCCTTTCTTGTGTTTGTTCCTTTCTTCTTGTTGGTGCGTGAATGTAGAAGGCGTCGGGTATATTAGCAAGCTTGAACCATCCTTTTTTGCGGAAGTTTCTAAGTGTTTTTTGTATGCCCTATGCCTGCGTTTTGTACAAAGCGAATTTGTGTCTTCAGCAGCAGTGTCTAGGAGTTATGGGCTTTAGACTGTAGAAGACATGGAAAGCGTAGAATTATCCGTTTCTTGTTTTTTCATTGATCTACCTGTCACTGACTCGTTTAAGATTTCATTTAACAGATTGTCGGTTATCATTTAGTAGGTCTATAACTTCAAATGGGGGAAATCAGCGTTGCCGATCTTAAAATAAAGTTTACGAATAAAAAAAGGCAAGGATTTATCATATTTGCATGCACCAAAACTTGTCGAAACCATCCAATTTCTTTCAGTCTATAAATAGGTGACTTTGTGTTCCAGTATTGTTTTGCAACCATGGTTTTTGTTTCACGAAACTTAGGTGGATAGACGTTATCACATTAGTGGGAATACCTGGATGTTTCCAACTGAACACCTTTTTCTTCATGAGTTTGAACTATCTATTGACTTTCCCTTGTCTAACTTTCAAATTCTATTCTGTATTGATTCCAGATCTGTTGTACAAGCACGAAAATCATCTCATGTCAGAGTGAGAATTGGCTGTGCCTTCTCTGTGCGTGTATTTACAACTGACCTTTGTTGAATTCCCTCACATTCCACTTCGGTAACCCTGCTGCAATCCATTTGAATCGCCTAGAACTTGCTGCATCGGATGCGTCTCTTCAAAATAGAAAAAAAAAGAAAAAAAAAAAAAGAAAGAAAAGAAAGTGATATTACATATTGTTGTGTCATAGGGAGGAAACGGTTACGAAATCCCAATATTCATCATTAACTGAGGAATAGGCCTTGAATTAGAATACGTAAAACACCGAAAACTACTTTGGAAATCTTATTTGAATGCATTGTAGTCTATTATGCGTTCCAATGTTTGTTAGTTGAATGTCTAAGCTAATCCTTGAGCACAATACCTTTTACTAGTTGTAGGAAGAAACTCTTGGTAGAGTTTGACAGCAGAGGGACTTCGGAGAAGACATACACCCTCTGTGAAGTATTTCAGCCTGGACTCCTTACACCTTAAAAGGGCCGGCCATATCCAGATCATGACTTCTAGATGTCCTTCTGCTGTCAGACTTGTTTTCGTGGCGCTGCCTGGAATCGAACCCAGGCTTCTGGATGGGTGGGTGACTCAAGACGTGCAAAGTGCTATCGGACACCTGCTGTATGCTGGAAAATTCAAGCCTTATGAATTTCGCCTTTTTTTTCCTCCTCGACCAGAGCCAGCTGGAATTCTTCTCAGCTGCCTCTGTCATTGTCTTCAAGGTTCTGGTCCTCTTCTTACCAGAAATCGCGAGCTGTTTTATGAGACATAGACTGATGAGCCCATATTTGAGAGAAGAGTGATTCTGGACCTTAGCCGAAAACTACTGCCTACTCTGTTTCGTACTCACCCCATGTGAGTGATTTGAGACATGGTTGATGAATATTTCACACTGAGTGATATCAGCATGGGCCTATTTCCACCACACCGTCACATAAGACTGGTAAGTTTGGGAACTGGTGTACATTCACCTCATTGGTGCCTCAGGTCCATGTCCTAAATCGTTCACCTTGGAAATGATTTCGGAGTAGTTCTGGCTCAGGGCCAGAATCACTCCTCCCTCAAATTCAGGCGTGAAATGCTTAGACTGATATGCTTTGTCGTTTGGGACTCATAAACCCATTTCGAAGGGAGTGATTTTCGAACAGAGAGGGAGGTCAGTCCTGATTTGGGCACTGTGGACGCTTTGGGCACGTGCCCTTTCTCACTTGATGGGGAATAATTTCGACACTTTATTATGAGTGTCTGCGCTGGACTCTCTTCAGCAAGATGGAAAATAAATTTGTGTGACTTATTTCCAACTGTCTCACTCCTTCCTCTCCTCCCTCTCGAACGCTCCCTCTTTGTGAATTTTGGCATGAGGATAATTGCTTTAGAACAGGCATTAGATGATGGAAAGAGTACAGTGTGTCCCAACATTAGCAACGGGGCTAGCAGTCCTAAATAGAATCTTCACGTATCTATTTGTATTTAAGTATACACTGGAATCATGCATTTCTTATGTCAACAGTCTTGTTCTTTTTCAAAATGATTTCGAAGGCTGACTAAGAGGAAAGAATTTGTCATATCCTTCTGTGTCGCCAGTCCCTAAATATATAGTTATATTATTTGTTTTTAGTTTAGTAGTTTGTCACCGAGCTAAGCAGCGAGTTAGCTAGTTAATTAGTTGGTTAGTTAGTCAGTCGACTACTTAGTCGGCTAGTTAGCTGGGTAGTTATTTTCGTAGTTAGTTCGTAAGTCAGTCAGTCAGTCAATTCGTTCTTCCTTCGTTCGTTAGTTAGTTCCCTAATTATTTAGTGTTTTGTTTTCTTATTCTGCTCACTCAAAGACATGTCTGTATCAGATGTGCAAGTGTGCATAATCTGGGTGCCATATTTTGGTTTCCAAATCAATGAACTGTGCGACGCAGATATGAGCATTACTATTCCTTCTGGCACCGTGATGATGCTCACGTTCCTCGATATCAGTCTTAGCAGTTTTCGCCCTCTCAGACTGAGTGTATCGGTTCCTTCTGGTCAGCGGCTGATAGCAAACACATTTGCAAGATATATAGAGGATCGAACAGTGCTTGTGGAGGAGGGAACCCTGCAGGTTACGGAATTTTGGGTTCCTGTGAGGGGCCTATACCCACACAGCCCCTGCACTTCGTATGATTGTTACAATGTTTCAGGTGATTTATTTCAGTTTACTGAGTTAACTTAGAGAAATTAATTGTTCCACGGTCTGCCAAAAGACTTTTTTTTTTTCTTCTACTGTCTACTTGTCTTTCTACTTCCTATCCCGGAATGATGTTTTTTCTACTCCCTATTCCCCGTTCGTTCTCTCTCTCTCTCTCTCTCTCTCTCTCTCTCTCTCTCTCTCTCTCTCTCTCTCTCTCTCTCTCTCTCTCTCTCTCTGTTTGTGCGTGCGTACGTGTGTGTGTGTGTGTGTGTGTGTGTGTGTGTGTGTGTGTGTGTGTGTGTGTGTGTGTGTGTGTGTGTTAGCACAAACCATACTCACTTCACAGTACAATGAACAAAACCAGCACTTAGACGTTTCTAGCTTCAGCTGGACTCCCGACATCAACAGAACCAGGACATTCTTCGACTCTCTGTGACGTCATCTGAAGGAAGGTTCTGGTACCATCAAAAGAAGGGATATAACTCCCTAGAGTTCACCTCGCTTATTAAGACTATATCTGCCACCAAGAATGCCGGCTGGATAGAGACAATGTTGTATTGTGTCCACGGAAACGTTGGTCCGGCCACTCTGCCCAGATTTCATGAAAAAAGACTGAGTGGGTGTGCACCTTTGCCACTCTTATTTACATTCTCTCTCAGAGAAGTTGCCACAAAACACTCTTTAACAGGCCAGTCTACCATTTCCTGCCACATTCATCCATAAGGCCTGGCAGATCCCCTTCACCACCGTATCTCCTACGATTACCATTACGACATTGCCCCACTACCATACTACTTCATCTGTTACTACCCCCTTTCTTCTCTCAGTCTCCGACTGTCATTTTGCCACACTAGCAAAAGCATACGTAGGTATGAAACAGTGCGCTAGGGCACCTGTAATGCAGACAGTCAGTGTCCTAATCGTTAATCTTGCGTGCGCTTCAAATCAAATATTTTACTTTCTGTTTTGCTTGGCCTATAAAATGAGAAAAGGTGGCTCTATTTGCAATGGAAAAAAAAAGAGGCGTTCTTTTGCTTAGCTATTTTCTGAAACAGGTTTATTAGAATGGGAATCGCTCACAGGAAAGTACAGCCCCGCAACCCCCCCCCCCCCCCCCCTCCACCCCTTTCCACCCTACCCTACCCCCACCCCTGTTTTTTTTATTTTATGGTTAATATTTTGCTCGTTGGATTCGGGTCGTAATCTACACCAGATCTAACATATCCAAACTATGGTTTACATAATAATCCAGATTCTATTCAATCAAAATCAATGCATTTTCCTTTAAAATAAATCAGAAAATGGTAAAAATGTCTAGTGTCCCACTTCTCAATTAAAAAAAAAAAAAATAAAATAAAAATTGATCCACTGTTTCATTCCGATTTACTCTAAAACTAAAAGGGCCCTTTCTCGGGCAAAGTTTTATTGTTCCATTGCGTCTCATAGACATCGGTACAGCAGAATATGCGTAATTTTCGTGACAGAGGAAAATACCACAGACCAAAGGGGGAGGGGGGAGGGGGGAGCGTGAAAAAATTACTCTTCGGTGTTTATTAACAGTCACTCACACTTACGTGCGCACAGCCAATAAATGTGTCCGTGCGTGCGTGCGCGCGCGCGCGCGCGCGCGCGCGTGTGTGTGTGTGTGTGTGTGTGTGTCCTTCATTTAACGTCTATCCACTATATTAGACAACAACAACAACAACAACAACAACAACAACAACAACAAGCGAATGTGTACCGTAGTAATTGCGAGTG
>JADBJO010012023.1:12500-37500 GCA_016801955.1 Conus betulinus
GTGGAGCCATAGAGACTTTGGAATTAATGGAAAATTAATCATTATTAAAACATTTCTGTTATCACAGTTGATTTTTGTCATGCAGAGTATTGGCTTACCAGAACATGTCATTACTGCAGTCAACAGAATGTTTTATAAATTTCTCTGGCAAAGAAAAGTTAGTAATAGAAAAGCTTTTGAAAAAAAAAATGGAAAATTATGGAAGATGACAAATCAAATGGTGGGCTAAACATGGTTAACTTACAAAGGGCACAAGAAAACTATTATTTGGAATGGGCAAGAAGTTTATTGACGAGTGCAGACAAGGAATGGGCTCGGATCCCGAGATGGCACATAATTTAGGTCTTGAGTGGCTTAGGATGCTTTGAAATAAACTGTAAACTGAAGGAAGTCGTGGGAATGAAAAGATAAAAGCTCATTTTGGAAACGGTAGTACAAACCTATCTTAAAAAACAAAACATGTATGAGCCTAGTTGATGTGGACAGAGTAAATATCAACAGACAACTTTTATGGAACAACACTTTAATCAGATTCAAGGAGAAAAGTGCTGTACTTTCCCCTGTGGAAAAAAAGCACGACCGGAATGAATGAGCGATATCATAAAAAGCAGCGAAAACAGACTCCTGACTAGAGAAGAAGTTACAGATAGAATCGGAAGGAACCACGCAGTCACTTTTTTCGAATACAACGCACTGATTAACGCTATACCAAACATCTGGAAACGATGGACAGAAGATGGCCTGCTAACTGTTGTAAACACCCAAAACGAAAAGGTAGTTATGCCAGACTTCATGACAAATGGACCCAAACCTAAACATATTGCAGCCTTTAAAAAAAAAAAAAGAGTCAGTAAACAGTCCTGTTCAGTCATGTGCAGAGGCATTTTGGTTAAGAAAATTAAACGTTGTGCTAGATGAGAGTATATGTCTACTGGCGGGCGGTAAAAGCAACTAAGGAAACTAGACTGAGAGAACTGCAATGGAAAATCCTACATAATATCTACCCAACGAATATATTGCTGCACAAAAGAAGGAAGTTGACAATAAAAAAAAATGCTCCTTCTGCAGGAACGAAATTGACTTTATAGAACATTTCTTCTACTTTGTGCACCGGTGAGAGCGTTCTGAAAAGTTGTAGAAAGGTATGTACAAAAGTTGGATCTGAAAACAAAGTTAACTTTAAATAACGTTATCTTTGATGTAATCACGGTGAAAACAGACTTGAAAGGTCTCGGTATATTAAATCATATCATTAGCATATATAAGCAATATAAAAAACTAAAGCTCAGACGCCATTACTCATTCTGTTTGAATACAACGTACTGAACAGAAACGTTTTTTTTTAGACAATGGTAGGAGGAGAGACGGGTTAGTTGGGAGACGAGAGGGGAGCGGGGATAGGGAGAAACAGGAGAGACGGGACAGGGGCAGGGGGGAGTGCGTGGAGGTAAAAAGATTTCATCGAACGCAAGCCAAACCAAAACAAAGCCAAAGTGAAAACACAAAAAAGGCTGCCTATTACAAACATAGGACTCCCCGTAAGGAAAAAAAAAAAGAAAAAAGTGGAAGGGGAGGGGGAAGGGGGGAAGAGAGGAGAGAAAAAAAAAAAAAAAAAAAAGAAAAAAGAACGTAGCAAAAGGCACGGAAAGGATTGTGGTATCTTAAAGTATACTGCTGGTGTAGTTAGTTTTTTTTTTTTTTTTTTTTTTTTTTTTTTTTTTGGGGGGGGGGGGGGGGGGGGGGGGGGGGGGGGGCTTGTGGTTTGGGGAAATATTTGTACAGCCTGCTAGTTAGTAACATGTTCACATATTCAGGTTTCTTGGTACATGTTCAATGCGATGGGTTAGAAACGGATTTTCTTTTTGATGGATGTTGCTTCTTTGAGTGCTTTATTTGACGTTTCAATCAGCTTCTGTTCGTTGAACCTGATGATAGTTAAATCCATTATGACGTGATCATTACGCGCGCGCGCGCGCGCGTGTGTGCACGTGTGGTGTGTGTGTGTGTGTGTGTGTGTGTGTAGTGAGTTGAGTTTCCTCCCCATTGGAGAGTGTCTCCTCCTTGGAGACTTTAAGCTTGCTGAAGACTCATTTGAGAAGCATTTATTATTCCCCACTCACCCTCTCAAGCACATACTGTTAGTTAGGCAAAATCAACTGCCACTGCAGATATGAATGTTTATCTCCCCTTAATTCTTCACTCTAGACATAAGAGCAAGTTTTGATTTATAATTGAATATTTCTTGCAGTCTTTGCAACACCAAGCTGCTCTGTAATTTGCTGGAATGGTGCTCGGTTACTTATCCTTGGAATTTATCAGTCAATTATAATTTAGTCCCTTGTGGATTCATTCCAAGAACTGGCCCTCAGCACTTGTGTCTTAAGAGGTTATCGTTTTATATTTTCTACTTTTCACTAGAAAATGTAGCTTGTTTTGCTCTTTCTTGATTTGCTTTTGCTTCTTAGTGGCACCTTTGATTGGTTTTTTTGAAAACTCAACAAACATAATATGGTATTGCGCACCAGCCTTATTCTGGGATAGCATTCTTCTTAAAACCGAAAAGGCAGAGGAGTTAAGTTACCACTTTCCACGGTCACTGAGGAGAAACAATCAGGTTTCGAAATACCGGTATCTGACCAGGAGTTATATGTTAGTGAGTTTTCTTTGGAGAGTGTCTCCTCCTTGGAGACTATATACTTGCTGAAGGCTCATTTGAGAAGCATGTATTATTCCCCACTCACCCTCTCAAGCACAAACTGTTAGTTAGGCAAAATCAACTGCCACTGCAGATATGAATGCTTATTGAATACTTATCTCCCCTTATTTCTTCACTCTAAGACATAAGAGCAAGTTTTTTTATATATATATATATATATATATATATATATATATATATATATATATATATATATATATATATATAAGAGCAAGTTTTGTATTTATAATTGAATATTTCTTGCAGTTTGCAATATTGCATATATATATATATATATATATATATATATATATATATATATATATATATCAAGAATACTGCTAAAACGCCTAATAAAATTCTCAAAGTGCTCAACCCCTTGGGGAGCAACATCTGTTAAAAATAGGATGATAAAAGGAAGTTTAAAAACCAACAGATCTGTTTCGAGCCAGCGCTCTCGTCAGGATCAAGATCCTGACGAGAGCGCTGGCTCGAAACAGATCTGTTGGTTTTTAAAACTTCCTTTTATCATCCTATTTTTTTATTTATATATATATATATATATATATATATATATATATATATATATGTGTGTGTGTGTGTGTGTGTGTGTGTGTGTGTGTGTGTGTGTGTGAATGAGTGTGTGCGCACGCGCGCCTCTGTGTATTAGATTGATTGGTTGATAAATGTAGATAGACAGTTAGATAGATCAGATGTATTTTAAAACCTACAGAGTTGAGATTTTCCCATGAGTCATAATTAATGAAGTTCTATCCTACTACACTAATGATAAATATACTCTACGACATCATGTACAAACATGTGAACAGTTACTGTTTCATTCCCTCAACTGTCATCATTTGAACGTTTTTCTACCAAGGAGGTAAATATAAAAATATTGCCGTGACAGGCCGTTTGAATTGTTAATCATAAAACTGACGCTACATTAAAGCGAGGTTGTTGCACTCCTTTGGAGTGTCTGAGAATGTGTTCCTAGTACGATTCTAGCAGCGGTTTAGTAAAGAAATGTCAGTTGTACTTGGTTTGTCTCTATCTCTGTTTCCTGCAGTACCTGTTTACCTCTGTGTCCGGCAGTGCCTGTCTCTGTTTCCGGCAGTGTTTGTGTATCTCCGTTTCCGGCAGTGCCTATCTCTGTTTCCGGCAGTGCCTGTCTATCTCTGTTTCCAGCAGTTCCTGTCTATCTCTGTTTCTGGCAGTGTCTGTCTGTCTCTGTTTCTGTCATTGCCTGTCTGCCTCTGTTTCCAACAGTGCCTGTCTATCTCTGTTTCCGGCATTACCTGTTTCTCTCTGTTTCCGACATTGTCTGTCTGCCTCTGTTTCCGGCAGTGCCTATCTATCTCTGTTTTTGGCAGTACCTGTTCTCTCTGTTTCCGGCAGTGCCTGTCTATCTCTCTTTTCTGACATTGCCTGTCTGTCTCTGTTTCCGGCAGTGCCTATCTCTGTTTCCGGCAGTGCCTGTTTATCTCTGTTTCCGGCAGTGCCTGTCTATTTCTGTTTCCGGCAGTGCCTGTTTATCTGTTTCCGGCAGTGCCTGTCTACGTCTCTTCCATGTCTCTCAGCCTTTGACTTTCTCTGCGTCACACTGCACAGCGGTAAGAGTGCTTCACACTGTACAGTTGTTAGTCCGCATCACAAAATTGTGTACTAAACAGATGTGTTTCAAACTAAACAGATGTGTTTCAAACTAAACAGATGTGTTTCAAACTAAATAGACGCGTTCCAAACTAAACAGTGGTCAGTCCCGCAGTGAGTCTGTCTGCGTTACACTGTATAGCAGTGAGTCTGTCTGCTTCACACTGTATAGCAGTCAGTCTGTCTGCTTCCCACTGTATAGCAGTGAGTCTGTCTGTTTCACACTATATATCTATGAGTCTGTCTGCTTCACACCGTATAGCAGTGAGTCTGTCTGCTTCACACTGTATAGCAGTCAGTCTGTCTGCTTCACACTGTATAGCAGTCAGTCTGTCTGCTTCACACTGTGTAGCAGTCAGTCTGTCTGCTTCACACTGCATAGCAGTGAGTCTGTTTTACACTGTATAGCAGTGAGTCTGTCTGCTTCACACTGTATGGCAGTCAGTCTGTTAGCTTCACACTGTATGGCAGTCAGTCTGTCTGCTTCACACTGTATGGCAATCAGTCTGTATGCTTCACACTGTACAGCAATGAGTCTGTCTGCCTTACACTGTATAGCAGTCAGTTTGTCTACTTCACACTGTATAGCAGTGAGTCTGTGTGCTTCACACTGTATAGCAGTGGGTTTGTCTGCTTCACACCGTATAGCAGTGAGTCTGACTGCTTTATACACTATAGCAGTGGGTCTGTCTGCCTCATACTGTACAAGTCTGTCTGTTTCACACTGCACAGCAGTCAGTCTGTCTGCTTCACACTGTACAGCGGTGAGTCTATCTGCTTCACACTGTTTAGCAGTCAGTCTGTCTGCTTCACACTGTGTAGCAGTCAGTCTGTCTGCTTCACAATGTATAGCAGTCAGTCTGTCTGCTTCACACTGCACAGCAGTCAGTCTGTCTGCTTCACACTGTACAGCAGTCAGTCTGTCTGCTTCACACTGTGTAGCAGTCAGTCTGTCTGCTTCACACTGTATAGCAGTCAGTCTGTCTGCTTCACACTGTACAGCAGTCAGTTTGTCTCCTTCACACTGTATAGTAGTCAGTCTCTGCTTCACACTGTACAGCAGTTAGTCTGTCTGCTTCACACTGTATAGCAGTGAGTCTGTCTGCTTCACACTGTACAGCAGTCAGTCTGTATGCTTTACACCGTATAGCAGTTGTTCGTTCACCATGTCTTTAGATGGATTCCCCCATCTCCTCGACAACTGTGGCAGTACGTCTGCAAGTACGTCACAAGTAAACTCGCCTTGATACAAAAAAAAATGAAATATGTCTTTGCCTTGGTTTATGTTCGACTTCGTGGCAACAGATCTAAAATTACAGATCTCATGGTATTAGATTTTAATTATGTTACGGGAACTATGACGGGAACGTCGGCCGCTGATCGGTTGATTTTTAATTGATGGACTCGGCCTTCCTGTGAAAGCTTTCAGGAATACCCAACGACAAATTATCGCATGCACTACAGCACTTTTATGTAACGATTTATAACGTCTTTTTGCAATGTCATATGTACCTGTGAAATGATGTGAAGCAGAAGAAAAAATTCTGATGGACAATAAAGTTGATTGAATTGAATTCAATTCAATTAATTTCCGTACAGCCAGCGAAAGATGGGACGACGTAATCAGCGTGGGTTCTTACACCGCTCTTGCAGCGTGATAAAGGAATTGTGTGTACGTGTGTCTGCTGACTCTTGTGAGTAAAGTTTCTTCATGATATGTTTTTACTTTTGTAGGAATTGTTTTTCAATCAATGTACGTTTCGAATGATACTTTACTTTTGATGTTTGACGATGAATTTATTAGTTATAACGGTTTTTTAATTGGATGAATCTGCATTGTGTATGTGTATGTATGGTATGCAAATTCGCCCAGATGCTCAAAGACAGAGGAAAGGAAAATCTGAGACTTGTACTTTCCATTTCTATTTCACGCAGGTCTAGCGTAATTTTACTATTTTTGTTTTTGTATATATAGTAGTGAGTGGTGTTTTTTTTTTTCATCCTTGTTTCCTGTCCTTTTAAGAGAGAGAGAGAGAGAGAGAGAGAGAGAGAGAGAGAGAGAGAGAAGTGGTGCGCGATCTGGCTTATATGTACTCACCATATTTGCTATATTTTTCAGCTGTTCCAATCATGGCTGGAAGAAATAAGGTGTGTCTGGTCGATACACTCAAGATGCTCTGCAACAAGCATTGTCAACCGAGTTCTGAGCTATGGAGCTGCCTCAAAAGTGTTTGGAGCGCCGAAAGGTACACTAAAAGATAATGCTAAAGGAAGATCAAGGCTCGGTTTAAAATGAAAAAAAAAGCTGGACAAAGTAACAACATTCGCAGTGAAATTGAGAAAGTACAAAATTCATTGCTGCTGCCAGTGCGAGGTTTCCATTGACAGAAAGACAGTTCCTCGTGAAAGTAGGCTTACTGGCTCAAACGCTCAATCTCCAAATGCAGTTCAAGAGCAGTATCCCACCAGAAGAGCACTGGCGCTCTGAAAAAAGGCGCCCAAAGTGACGATTCGTAGCCTGGAGACATGTGGTACAAATCGGATGTGGGATGAACCCCAAACAGCAAACGAAGAGTGAGTGTGACAACCCCTGTATGCGTCAGCTCTGTTGACAGGTCCATGCCACCCTTTTCGTGGTGAAGGGGGATGACCATGCGATCAGTCCAATCCTTCGCCACCCATAATGTCCCAAAAGGAGCTGTGTGGACCTTCCAACCAAATGGATGGATGGATGGAAAACGCCCTGGGACTTCATGATTACAGAACATATTTTTTAAGCACTGCAGCCCAGCCCGTCAACAAATCCTGAACATGGACTCACAAGGGACAGGGTTTTGTCTTCGGATCTTTCAAAAAGACCTATAAACACAAGTGCACACATTTTTATCACACCCAAACTGCACAGTAAAGACAATTACGTGGCCTGGAATAAATGCGACAGATGTGGGAGGTGATGACTCCTAAACTGTGTCAGAAGACCATCCAGGCCACAGACACATTCCCCACACCATGGACAGGGCCCAGGTTTCCCCTGAGGCGTTTGCCCCATCAGCTACCATGGACCCCAATCGAGCTGCCTGCAACGGATCCTGAAAAACAAGGCCTGCACCCAGCACTGCAGCAGTGACAGCAACGACGTCTATTCTGGCTCAGGCTCAGGCTGACATTGTGCTCCACAGCAGCATGGACACTGAAGTCTCCATCAGTATGGGACACAGAAGCCTCCAGCATAGACACAGAAACCTCCATCAGCATGAACACAGAAGCGTCAATTAGTATGGGCACAGAAACCTCCATCAGTATGGACACAGAAGCCTCCAGCATGGACACAGAGGCCTCCATCAGCATGAACACAGAAGCCTCAATTAGTATGGGCACAGAAACCTCCATCAGTATGGACACAGAAGCCTCCAGCATAGACACAGAAACCTCCATCAGCATGAACACAGAAGCCTCCATTAGTATGGACACAGAAACCTCCATCAGTATGGACACAGAAGTCTCCATCAGCATGGACACACAAGCCTCCATCAGCATGGACACAGAAGCCTCTATCAGCATGGACACAGAAGCCTCTATCAGCATCAGCATGGACACAAAAGCCTCTATCAGCATGGACATAGAAGCCTCTATCAGCATGGAAACAGAAGCCTCCATCAGCATGGACACAGAAGCCTCTATCAGCATGGACACAGAAGCCTCTATCAGCACGGACATAGAAGTCCCCTCATCAGCATGGACACAGAAGCCTCCATCAGCACGGACACAGAAACCCCCATCACATGGACACAGAAAAGCCTCCATCAGCATGGCCACAGAAACCTCTATCAGCATCAGAAACTCCATCATCACGGAAACAGAAGCCTCTATCAGCATGGACACAGAATCCTCTATCAGCACGGATACAGAAGCCTCTATCAGCATGGACATAGAAGCCTCCATCAGCATGGGCATAGAAACCTCTATCAGCACAGACACAGAAGCCTCTATCAGCATGGACACAGAAGCCTCTATCAGCACGGACACAGAAGCCTCTATCAGCTTGGACACAGAAGCCTCTATCAGCACGGACATAGAAGCCTCTATCAGCACGGACACAAAAAGCCTCTATCAGCACGGACACAGAAGCCTCCATTAGCATGGACACAGAAGCCTTCATCAGCTTGGACAGTGAAGCCTCCATCAGCTTGGACACTGTGGCTGAGGCCCCCGTTTTAGCAGATGACCTTTTCACTCTGCCGATCACGGCAGAGGAGGAGGTGGCACGACTGCAGGGACTTTTTATCAAGGCTATAGGCAGGGGCCCCCATCTGCCTTGACCTCAATGGCAATGGCAAACTCCTATTCGTTCACTGCAGTCCAAAATCTTGGCCCGAAACGCCCAACGAAGAGAGAAGCCAGCAAAGAAAAAATAAAATAAAACAAAACAAAAAACAAGGTACAGTGTGTATACATCGACTATTGAAAAGCGACAAAGTGTATAGAGCGAAAAGTGGCAAGAAAGAGAGAAGAAAAAGAACAGAGAGAAAGAGAAGAGCTGGCCCAGGAAACAGAAACAGAGGGGGGAAGGAGGTTCAGAACCTCGAAGATGCTCCCCGCCTTTGCTTGCACCCCTGCTTCCACTCCTGTTTCCACCCCTGCCCCCATCCCTGCTCCCACCCCTGCTTCCACCACTGCGTCCACCCCTGCTTCCACTCCTGTTTCCACCCCTGTTTCCGCCCCTGCTTCCATCCCTGTTTCCATCCCTACTTCCACCCCTGCTTCCATCCCTGTTTCCATCTCTCCTTTCATCACTGCTTCCACCCCTGCTTTCACCACTGCTTCCACCCCTGCTTCCATCCTAGCTGCCATGCCTGCTTCCATCCCTGTTTCCACACCTGCTCCCATCCCTGCTTCCATCCCAGCTTCCATCCCTGCTTCCATCCCACCTTCCATCCCAGCTTCCATGCCTGCTTCATCCTTGCCTCCATCCCTGCGTCCACACCTGCTCCCATTTCCGCTTCAATCCCTGCTCCCATCCCTGCATCCACCCCTGTTTCCATCCCTGATTCAATCCTTGCTTCCACCACCTTCTATCCCTGTTACCATCCCAGCTTCCGTCCCTGCTTCCACCCATGCTCCCATCCCTGCTTCCACCTTTGCTTCCACTCCTGCTTCTATCCCTGCTTCCAGTCCTGCAACCATCTCTGTTTCCACACATGCTTCCACCCCTGCTTCACCCCTGCTTCCATCCTTGCTTCCACCCCTGTTTCCACCTCTGCTCTCATCCCTGCTCCAATCCCTGCTTCCGCCCCTGCTTCCATCCCTACTTCCATCCCTGCTTCAACCCCTGCTCCAATCCCTGGATCCATCCCTGCGTCCATCCCTGCTCCAATCCCTGGATCCATCCCTGCTTCCACCCCTGCTCCCATCCCTACTTCCACCCCTGCTCCTATCCATGTTTCCATCCCTGCTTCCATCCCTGCTTCCACCCCTGCTCCCATCCCTACTTCCACCCCTGCTCCTATCCATGTTTCCATCCCAGCTTCCACCCCTGCTTCCACCGCAGCTCCCATTACTGCTTCCACCTCTGTTTCCATCCCTTATTCCATCCCTTCTGTCAGCCCTGCTTCTAGCCTTGCTTCCAGCCCTGCTTCCACCCTTCCTTCCATTCTGCTTCCACTCTTGCTTCCACCTCTGCTTCCATTACTGTTTCTATCCCTGCTTCCACCCTTGCTCCCACCCCTGCTTCCACCCCTACTTCCATCCCTGCCTCCATAATAATAATAATAATAATAATAAATAATAAATAATAATAATAATAATAAATAATAATAATAATAATGATGATGATGATGATGATGATGATGATGATCATCATCATCATCATCATCATCATCATCATCATCATCATCATCATCATGAATACTTACATAGCGCCTATTCTCGGCTAGAGACCAAACTCTAAGCGTTTTACTATCACACTCGTTTACACAACGGGCTGCCTACCTGGGTAGTGCCGACTGAAGAGCTGCCAGCTGGCGCTTCATTCAGTCGTTTCCTGTGCCATCCAGTCAATTTCGTCGAGTATCGTTCACTCAGTATCCTTACTTCCTTCATTTTTTTCATTTCTCACGCAGGGTCCATGCTATGTGTAACGATACCAACGGCCAAACTGGCCTTCTCTTCCGAAAGTTGGTGGTGGGATTTTACGTGTGTGCAAGATTTTTATGCATGCGTTCACACACAGAACCTCGGTTTATAGTCTCATTCGAAGGACTGTATGGGAAATGGAGTCAGAACCAATGGTAACTCCGAGTGAAAAATCCCCCTGTACCGAAACGACCTGGCAGAGATTTGAACCCGCGACCCCAGGATCACCAGTCGGCGCTCTACCAACTGACCTATTCCGGCTATTCACTGCTTCCACCTCTGCTCCCATCCCTACTTCTATCCATGCTCCCACCCCTGCTTCCATCCCTTCTTCCAACTGCTTCCACTGCCACTTTCAATGCTGGTACCATCCCTGCATCCACCCCTGCTTCCATCCGTGCTTCAATCCCTGCTTCCAACCCCTGCTTAAATCCCTGGTACCATGCTTGCTTCCACTCTTGCTTCCATCCCTGCTTCCATCCCTGCTTCCATCCCTGCTTTCACCCTGCTTTCAACCCTGCTTCCATCCCTGCTTTCACCCTGCATCCACCCCTGCTTCCATCCCTGCTTCCAGCCCTGCTTCCACCCTTCTAGCCCTGGCTTCCAGCCCTGCCTCCAGCCCTGCTTCTAGACCCCTGTTTCCAGACCCTGCTTCCACCCGTGCTTCCAGACCTGCTTCCAGCCCTGCTTCCACCCGTGCTTCCAGACCTGCTTCCAGCCCTGCTTTCCAGACCTGCTTCTTCCAGACCTGCTTCCACCCGTGCTTCCAGACCTGCTTCCAGCCCTGCTTCCACCCGTGCCTCCAGACCTGCTTCCAGACCTGCTGCCAGACCTGCTTCCACCCGTGCTTCCAGACCTGCTTCCAGACCTGCTTCCCCGTGCCTCCAGACCTGCTTCCACCCGTGCTTCCAAACCTGCTTCCAGACCTGCTTCCACCCGTGCTTCCAGACCTGCTTCCAGACCTGCTTCCAGACCTGCTTCCAGACCTGCTTCCAGACCTGCTTCCAGACCTGCTCCAGAAATGCTTCCAGACCTGCTTCCAGACCTGCTTCAATCCCTGTTTCCACTCCTGCTCCCATCCCTGCTTCTAGCCCTGCTTCCAGCCCTGCATCCACCCGTGCTTCCAGACCTGCTTCCAGAAATGCTTCTAGACCTGCTTCCAGACCTGCTTCCACCCGTGCTTCCAGACCTGCTTCCAGACCTGCTTCCAGCCCTGCTTCCACCCGTGCCTCCAGACTTGCTTCCAGACCTGCTTCCAGACCTGCTTCCACCCGTGCTTCCAGACCTGCTTCCAGACCTGCTTCCACCCGTGCTTCCAGACCTGCTTCCAGACCTGCTTCCAGACCTGCTTCCAGACCTGCTTCCAGAAATGCTTCCAGACCTGCTTCCAGACCTGCTTCCACCCGTGCCTCCAGACCTGCTTCCAGACCTGCTTCCAGCCCTGCTTCCACCCATGCCTCCAGACCTGCTTCCAGACCTGCTTCCACCCGTGCTTCTAGACCTGCTTCCAGAACTGCTTCCAGCCCTGCTTCCACCTGTGCCTCCAGACTTGCTTCCAGACCTGCTTCCAGCCCTGCTTCCACCCGTGCCTCCAGACCTGCTTCCACCCCTGCTCCTATCCCTGCATCAATCCCTGCTTCCACCCATACTTCATTCCTACCTCCATCCCTTAGTCCACCCCAGCTTCCACCCCTGCTTCGACCTCTGCTTCGATCTCAGCTGCCATCACTGCTTCCACCCCTGCTTACACCTCAGCCTCCATACCTGCTTCCATCCATGCTTCCATCCCTGCTTCCATCCCAGCCTCCATCCTTGCTGCCACCCCACCTTCCACCTCTACTTCCATCCCTGCTTCCATCGCAGCTCCCATCCCGGTTTCCACCCCTGCTTCATCACTGCGTTCATCCCTGCTTACATCCCTGCGTCCATCCCTGCTTCCATCCCACCTTCCATCTCTGCTTCCATATCTGCTTCCATCCATGCTTCCACCCTGTTTTCAGCCCTGCTCCCTTTTCCTACTTCCACCCCTGCTTCCATCCCTGCTTCCATCCCTGCTTCCATCCCTGCTTCCACCCCTGCTTCCAGTCCTGCTTCCATCCCTGCTTCCACCCCTGCTTCCAGTCCTGCTTCCATCCCTGCTTCCAGTCATAGCTTCCAGTTCTGCTTCCAGTCCTGCTTCTATCCCTGCTTCCATCCCTGCTCCCACCCTGCTCCCATCCCTGCTTCCAGCCCTGAATCCATGCTCATCTGCTCACATCCCTGCTTCAAGCCCTGCTTCCAGCGCTGCTTCCATCCCTGCTCCCTACTCTAATCCCATCCCTGCTTCCATCCCTGCTTCCACCCTTGCTCCCATCTCTGCTCCCATCCCTGCTCCCATCCCTGCTTCCATCCCTGCTTCCATCCCTGCTCCCACCCCTGCTCCCATCCTGCTTCCATCCCTGCTCCATCCCTGCTCCCATCCCTGCTCCCATCCCTGCTTCCACCCCTGCTTCCATCTCTGCTTCCCACCCCTGCTCCCATCCCTGCTTCCAGTCCCTGCTTCCCATCCCTGCTTCCACCCCTGCTCCCACCCCCTGCTTCCAGTCCTGCTCCCATCCCTGCTCCCATCCCTGCTTCCACCCCTGCTCCCACCCCTGCTTCCCACCCTCTGCTCCCATCCCTGCTCCCACCCATGCTTCCACCCCTGCTTCCAGCCCTGCTTCCACCCCTGCTTCCACCCCTGCTCCCATCCCAGCTTCCACCCCTGCCTCCATCCTTGCTCCCATCCCTGCTCCCATCCCAGCTTCCACCCCTGCTTCCATCCCTGCTTGCTTCACCCTTGCTCCCATCCTGCTCCCACCCCTGCTTCCACCCATGCCCCTATCCCTGCTCCCACCCCTGCTCTCCACCCCTGTTCCATCCCTGCTTCTATCCCTGCTCCCATTCTAGCTTCCATCACTACTTTAGGCTGACTGAACGGGAAAGAAGGGGGGGGGGGGGGGGGGGGACAAAAAAAACAAGAGGGTATTCCCAGTGACATTCCTGTTCGGAAAAAAAAAAAAAAAAAAACAACTTGACGTATCCATGTTTTCTGCGCGAAACACTTTTCCTCCCTCTCTTCCTATCTCTTTCTCCCTCCCTTCCTCTATCTCTACCTTTCTCTCTACCTCCTCCTCCTCCTCCTCCTCCTCCTCCTCCTCCTCCCCCCCTCCCTCTTCCCCCTCTCTCTCTCTCTCTCTCTCTCTCTCTCTCTCTCTCTCTGAGGGGTGAACACTCATCAGAGGTAGAAGAAAGACGTGTTCTCTTGTTCGGAGTGCTTCATTGATTGTTTTTGTTAATTAATGAAGTCTTTCCTTAATGAGACGCTAAATCATTGCACCAAGTGATAGCTGAGGTGATCATGCCTTTAGACACAAATTATTTCCGAGCAATCTGCGGTCGTTTTGCTGCAGTATACATTCAATTCATGGGGAAGCGCGCAAAGCTCGCCATGGCCATGTGTGTCAACACAAACCGAGCGAGAAGAGCTCAGACGCAGTGCATTTTCCCTCACTGTCATACTGTTTCAACTGCTGATGTGCGCAAACGACATTGAGACGAACCCTGGTCCTGACTCTCAACTGGAAACAACACTGAGCGATTTACTTCATCAACATGAGACAAAGTTAAAAGATTTTTTGTGTCAGCAACTTGAAACACGTTTCGATTCGCTTGGCAAAGACTTATTAGCAAAAGTGGACAACATGCTGGGAGCGATGAAAACACAGCTACAATACCTACAAGCCAAAACAGCAAATCTTGAAGATCGTTTTTACTTCATGTCAGAAGAAGAACAAAAACAAGTCAGCTCTGATATGGAAGATAACCTAAAAAAAATTTCAAGTGAGTTCAGCGAAAAACTTGACACGTTAGAATCATTTTCAAGGAGAGACAACCTCAAGTTTTTCAATCTACCGCAATCGTCTCATGAAAACTACGAAGAATGTGCAAAGAAAGTGATCAACGCACTTCAAGACACTGTGCCAGGGAAAACGTGGTCCTCTGAGGACATTGTACGCGCCCATCGTCTTGGCCGAAGCAGTGACTTTTCTAAACCATAGCCTGTCATTGTGAAGTTCGCAAGATGGTCAGACAAAATAAGTGTCCTGACAAAAGGACGAGAGGGGCTGCGAAAGAAAGGGATCAGAGTGACAGGTGACCTAACAACCAAACAACAGCAAATCATTCGAGACTACCAAGCTGATGGAATACGTGCATTCTACAGAGGAAACAAGCTGGTTGTAGCAGGTCCATTCCGAAATCCTACTCTAAGCAGCGGTAGCTACGCTGATGCTACACGGCGCGGAGCCAGTCAAAGTGAGCACGATTACTAAAAGGGCAACAGGCTGGTGGTGGAAGAGCGGAGCAGACGACCCAGTCAACAGTGGCAGAGGGCAGAACGACACCACGCAGGCAGTACCTGGAGCCACGACTTCCACAGCAGCAACCGCTACAACGAAGGTGATCAAACCTACTCCAGCGAACATTACCGCGCTGACGGGCAAAGGAGCGACAGTAGGAGGCCGGAGTTACAACAAGGATTTCCGTATAGAGACAGGGACCATCCATCGGCTGATTGCTATAGGCACTATGGAGGTGGGAGATGGTACGGTGAAGGGAACGGGGTACAGGACTGGAGCTGTCCAGTTCAGCCATACTACAGCTACAACTACAGCTCTATGTACCACTTCCCACCACTGCCATCGGTACGAGACACTAACCTTATCAGTATTCAGCCTCACATTCCCGACACCCAGACGGACAGCACGAGCGACAGGACAACCCAGAGAAAGACACCATCACACAATGTGACCGACCAAGTGTCTGACAATGAAAAGGTGATGGACGGAAATCTCGACACAAACATCTTAAAATGTGACGATGTGGGACAGACATATGATGCGACAGACTCAGTGCATGGCAATGGAATGAGGACAGACGGTGATTTTGACACAAACCAAATCTTGAAAGGAAACGATTCCGACGAGACCAAAACCGATGGACAAGGACAGACACTTGACGATGACACACTGCCACCGCTGACTGTGGCTGGTATTGCCAAGGGTAGTGAAAGCGATAAAGAAAATGACACTGTGATCATCACTAAGACCACTGGAAAACAAGTCCAGCCCGAAGGACAAACCCCACGACAGACTCCCCCGGACAACAACAGCGAAAAGGATGACGAACAGAACACGGACTGGAATGACAGACAGCGTGAAAAATCCAGTTAAAAAAAAAACACAAATGATGAGACACACACACCAACTGAACCAGTTCAAGAACGGACAATAATTGAGCGGAAGAAGGACGACAGAACTACCACAGCTCCTACGGAGCGATTGACTATGCCCTCGAGTGACAATGCACGCGGCAGACCTGTAACTCGGCTGAGGAGTAGTTCTACGACTTCCACAGGTAAACGCCAAGCAACCATTCAAGAAACCACAAAACACAGTCAAACTACGAAACACAGCGACTTATAGGGACTCGGCCAGGCTCATGTCATGCAAAATCTCAAGTTTATGACCTACAACATTGAAGGTCTGTCTCGGATTTACGATCCTGAGGTAAGGTCTTATATTGCTGAATTTGACTTTAGTCTCGTAGTCGAAACATTTGCAACTAAATTTCCTGATCATTTGTTTCCAAAACACAGTGCTTACGTCATATACCAGGCGTTAAACTGTCTGATAGTGCAACAGCTAGATTATCAGGAGGATTGACTCTGCTGGTGAAAAAAGACATCGTCAGTACACACTGAAAAGATTGATGTGGATTATGACAATACCATAGTGTTAAAACTGTCTAAGGATCTTTTTGGCACGATATCACCAGTGATTCTGCTTGGTGTGTATGTACCGCCTAACAACTCTTCCTATTACCATGATACGGACATACCAAATGGTATTAGGATGTTGGAGCAGTGTATTATGGATG
Organism: Conus betulinus; assembly: GCA_016801955.1. Taxonomy (NCBI): domain Eukaryota; kingdom Metazoa; phylum Mollusca; class Gastropoda; order Neogastropoda; family Conidae; genus Conus; species Conus betulinus. Next base: position 28,939 of record JADBJO010012023.1, read on the forward strand.
TGATAGAGCCTTTTGGAAACTTACCGTTCATGTTGCTTGGAGACTTCAATGCACGGACTGGGGGTGAAAACAGTACAGATGATGATGATGATGACGATGAAAGGATGTGTCCTTTGCATGAAGAAAACGCTGACAGTGTTGTTTTCCGTGCCTCAAAAGATGAGATACGGAATGATTTTGGCAAATATTTGTTAAATGTCTGTAATTCTTTTGATTTGTTTATACTTAATGGTGCCATTCAAGGTGATATTGACTTTGGCCACTTTACCTACGTTTCTCCTACAGGATGCAGTATTGTTGATTATGTCATTGTGTCTCGATGCTTGTTGAATTATTGTGTGTCATTGAACATAACGCCAAGAATAGAATCTAAACACATGTCAGTTGAAGTTTTATTTAATGCTAATGTCAACGTAGCTAATCAACAGAATGTAACATGTAGTACGTTCAATTTCGAAAAGATTGTCTGGGACCAAGATAGAAATTGACAATTTTAAAGACAAATTGTCAACTGCTGAGTTTAGGAATAAAATGACAAAAGCATCTACCCTGTTGATATTGATATCAACGAAGCAATACAAGTGTTTAATGAGTCACTGATTGATATCAGTTCATGTATGAGAAAGTCAATTACTGTTGGCAAAGAAAGAAAAGACCCGTGGTTTGATAAGGAATGCTCTCAACACAAGAAGGAACTCCGTCACGATCTAAGACGATACTATAGAGTAGAGATGACGACGAGGAAATCAGAAATACTTATAACCAGAGAAGCGCAGAGACTACAAAGAGCTTCTGAGACTGAAAAAGAAGGACCATCGGGCAAATATAGTGAAGATTTTACACGATAACGTAAACGATTCTGCCGAATTTTGGAGTAAGTTGAAATCTCTTTCATGTAAAAGACCTGTTCAAAATGACATCAGCAAGGATAAATGGTACCAACACTTCTCACAAGTTTTTCAGTCTGGTCTGTCCTTCGATGAAACTATTTGAGACTGTTGATGAGAGGGACAAACAAATCGATGTAGACCAAAACCAGTTTAATACAGATTCTCTTGAATGTGATATTTCAGAAAGTGAAGTGTATGCTGCGATTCGTTCTCTCTCTAAAAAATGGTAAGGCTGCAGGCCCTGATGGGATTGTTGGAGAGATCTTCAAAAACTCTGTTACAGTGATTGTTCCGTTTCTGATTATTCTGTTCAATAAATTGTTTTCTACCGGAGATTATCCTTCACAGTGGTCAGAAGCTATCATCATCCAACCGTTGCATAAAAAGGGCGATCGAAATGTACCTGATAATTATCGAGGAATATCATTATTTGAATGTGTGCAGTAAATTATACAGCCACATACTTAACGAACGACTGAATAGATGGATCGAAGAGAATGATGCTATCAACGAAAGTCAGGCAGGCTTTAGGAAAAATTACAATACCATTCATCATGTTTTTACACTGTTTGCCATGGCTCAAAAGCAGTTACTGTTACACAAAAAAATGTTTTGTTGCATTTATAGATTTCAGAAAAGCTTTTGACTCCATTGTTCGAGCAAATCTATGGCGTGTTTTAAAGAAAAAAGGAATTAATGGGAAAATGTACAGAGCTATTACTAGTATATACAACACTGTGAAGGCAAGGGTTAGAGTTGGAAACGATTTAAGCGACGCGTTTATGTGCCCCTTGGGTTTAAAACAGGGGGAGGTGTGTAGTCCCGTTTTGTTCTCTCTGTTTATCAATGAGCTGGCTGTAGAAGTAATCAAAAAAGGTAAACATGGAATTCAACTTATCCCCGATGTTCTAGAAATCTTAATTCTTATGTTTGCTGATGACGTTATCCTGCTGTCCGATTCAGTCATCGGTTTGCAAAATCAGTTGAACGTCTTACATGACACAGTTGAAAGACTTGGCCTGATAGTTAATTTAGATAAATCAAACATTGTCGTGTTTAGAAATGGTGGACATGTCTCTCAACACTAGCAATGGTTCTTTGGACAAACAAAAATGACAGTGGTGAACATGTACAAATATTTGGAATTATCATGTCCACGAGACTTTCCTTTTCTCATTGTTTGTATGATATGTCTAGCAGAGCAAAGATGAGCGTGATTAATATATTCAAACTCTTGTGGTCTATTGGAGAAAAATCACCAGCTGTGTTCTTTAAACTCTTCAACACGCAAATCCAGCCAGTACTTAGTTACGGTGCAGAAATATGGGATATGATTGGAAATGTTGACATTCTAGAAAAGTGCACCTTTTTGCCTTGAAAAGATTTCTGAATGTAAGTATAAGAACTCCTAATGCAATGGTTTATGGAGAATTGGGAAGATTCCCGTTGTGTGTTACTCTGTATATAAAGAGTATCAAATACTGGTTGAGAATTTTAAAAATGCAGCCTCATCGACTTCCGTATAAAGCTTATAAAATGTTGCTATTTTTTCACCATAGAGACAAGAATACATGGGCATCTACCGTCTGCTTCTTTCTTTACAAATATGGTTTTGAAGAAGTGTGGGAGAATCAAGGGGTAGGTAATGAAAAAAGAGTTCTTGAAGACATTGAGAGGGAGACTGATTCAAGATTACAGAGCGCAGTGGCATACCGAAATAACACAGAGTGATCGTTTCCACCTTTACAGGACATTTAAGAGTGATTTGATTTTGGCCCCATACCTACAGTCAGTCAGTCATTTACAGGGAAGAACTAGTCTAATCAGATTAAGAGTAGGTGTGTCGCCACTAAATGTCCATAGAATGCGTTTCCGGAGAAATGTGACAGAAAATGAGTTGCTGTGTCCATGTTGTGGACTTCAAATAGAGACAGAGACCCACTTTGTTTACAATGCCCTTTGTATCAAGAGTTAAGAGAAAATATACCAGCTAAGTATTACAACAGCCCTTCCCAATTTAAGTTAACCATGCTGTTTGCATCTGAATGCAAATCAATGATCGTTCGCCTTGCTCTGTTCATTGAAAAAGCTTTTAGAATACGCTACAACTTCCTGAGTCATGAGTGGATTTGCTTTAGACAGGCAACCAATTTTGTGTGTGTGTGTGTGTGGGGTGGGGGGGGGGGGGGGGGGGGGGGGGGGGGGGGGGGGGGGGGGGTCGCGCGTGTGTGTGTGTGTGTGTGTGTGTGTGTGTGTGTGTGTGTGTGTGTGTGTGTGTGTGCGGCATGCGTGCGTGCGTGCGTGCGCGCGCATGTATGTTGTGTGTATCTGTGTCTGTGACTGTATGCTCACTGAGTTGTCTTACGTTCTAAGAAGTCCATCATGTTTGCTAATGTGAAAGCCCACCATGACATGGGCCTATGGATATTCATTAAACCATTCAGAGTTCAGAAAAATTCAGAGTCTCTCTCTCTCTCTCTCTCTCTCTCTCTCTCTCTCTCTCTCTCTCTCTCTCTCTCTCTCTCTCTCTCTCTAGTGTAAGTGTGTTGTATCACGCTTATTTGTAGTTTTGACTTGCTTGTTTCTCATATTCATTATCCTTTTGAATTGAAGATAGTTGTTGTGTGTGTGTACCATACGGACACATTGAGTTTGTATTCAAGTGTATCCTTGCTATATTGTTTTAGTTGCACAAATGGTGCAATCATCTTCAAAGTGGCCACAGGAAGACGGACTACGTATTGGACATCTTAATATAAACCATATACAAAACAAGTTACAGGAGGTTCCCACTATACTGTACAATCAAGATAAAAACCCTCCATATATTTGGCTTCAGTGAATCAAGACTTTCAGATAATGTCCCTGATGCCGCTGTCTTAATCTCTGGCTACAATATTGTACGCAGAGATCCCACCGAATCTAAATCTCAGGCATATTACTTTACGTTCATGAAACATTAAATGCCCAACGTTTGTATGATCTTGAAAGTTTTGGAATTGAAGCAGTTTGGTTAGTAATCAAGTTAAAGAAAACAAAATCCATCAAAATAGGATTTGTGTATCGAAACCCAGCCGAAAATGCTGGTTGGATGGACAAGTTTACAGCCATGATGGATGCAGCATCGCTTGATGCCACAGAATTGATACTATTAGGTGATTTCAATATTGATTTATTGAAGGGCCAAACATCATGGTCAGATAGGACTACCTCATACAACTTATCCCAAAATTTATAGACATGCCAACCAGAGTAACACTCACTAGCAAAACATTAATTGACCACATCTATCTTTCTGAACCACAAAACGTCATTGAGAAATGTGTGCCTTTGAATGGATGCAGCGACCATTTTCCAGTATGCATTACGTGGAAAAGAAGGGGAATCAAAATTCCAAAAAACTGGCCACAAACACATCACTTACAGATCTTTTGGACACTTCCACGAAGATACCTTTCTTACTGACCTCACGAATTCCCCCTTTATTAATGTTTATAAATACACTGATCCTGATCCTGAGAGAGCGCTAGAGTACTGGCTACACACGTTTAATTCTGTTTATGACAAGCATGCGCCATTCAAAAACGCGTCGAGTTAAACATAGTGCACAACCAAAGTGGATGACTGATGAAATACAAGCTGCTTGTTTCTTACGCGACGATCTGCTTGAAGCAGAAGGGAAGTCGGATGGATTTAAAAGGCAACGTAATAAAGTCAATTCACTCAAACGGACAGCAAAAATGAAATTTTTTTTCGTGAACTTGTAGCCAACAAACAAAATTCGAAGTCCATATGGCAAGCAATAAATGAACTTACGAATAAAACTTCACAGTCAAAGACAAGTCACATTCCCATTACCAGCATAACACCAAATGAACTCAACCAACACTTACAACAGTTGCAGAACACATTGTCAAAGAAAAGAATACTGACTCAAATGAATTACAAACATTAAAAAAATTTTGTAATGCTAAGAACATTCGTTCAGCAAAACCTGTTCCGCCTATGACAGTTAGTGATGTTTGCCAAGCCTTATGCCAATTAAAGCAGACAGGAAGCCGCGGACTGGACGGGATTGATGGAAAAAATACTGAAAACTATCAGCACCTGTTATATGTGAAACTCTTACCTACATTTACAATTTATGCATTGACAAAATGTCACTTTCCCGCTCAGTTCAAAGTTGCAAAAGTAATACCCATTTTCAAATCTGAGACAAATCTGAGCCATCGAACTACAGACCAATATCCATTTTGCCAGTTCTGTCCAAGCCCTTGGAAAAACACATAAATAAACATCTTTGCCACCATTTCGACTCCTCCAACCTACTAAATAAAAATCAATCAGGATTCAGGAAAAATCATTCTTGTCATACAGCGCTTACAAACCTAGTAGATCAATGGCTAGCCAGTGTTAATGAGAATAAATATTGTGGCGCACTGTTTGTTGATTTTGCAAAGGCTTTTGATGTAATTGACCACAAACTGTTATGCAGGAAGCTTTTATCATATGGTATAACAGGAAATACCTTACAACTGATAACATCTTTCCTAGAAGACCGTCAACAAATCGTTTGTGTCAACAACAACTTATCAGAGAAGCTACCTATCCAATATGGCGTACCTCAGGGTTCTGTGTTAGGTCCGTTGCTATTCTCGGTTTATATAAATGATCTCCCTCTTTATATTGAGGATTCATGTGAACTCTTTTGTGATGATACCACTGTCCATACAAGTAACTCCAGTTTGGAAGCTGTTTTCACTTCATTACAGAAGAATGCTAATATCTAAGTAATTGGTGCAATGTGAATCACATGTCATTGAATCCTAACAAAACAAAAATAATGCTGATAACAACAAGGCAGAGAAGACAAAACAAACCACACAGCTTCCATCTGTTTTTATCAATAATCAGGAAATTGAAGTGGTGGATAGCCATCGAGTTCTAGGAGTGTATGTTGATAATAATCTTTCTTGGTCTTATCACCTTCGCAGTTTATGTAAATCAATATCCAGACAAACATATCAGCTGTGCAGGATTAAGCATTTCTTAAACCTTCATGCCAGGAAATTGTTCCTACACGCACATGTTCTCTCTTCAATCAATTATTGTTCAACACTATTTGATTCTGCTAGTGCTAATGCCATGAAACCTCTTATGAGTGTCTACAAAAGAGCGCTTAAAGCAGTCCTATTAAAATCTTCTAGTCTTATTGAAGGGGATTATACTAAAGTGGGGGCTCTTCCATTAAAAGAAATGTTCGCTGTCAACAAATGTCTACTAATGCAAAAAATTGCATCGGGTTTAGCACCTCAAACTCTTCAGTCTAAATTAGCATAAACCCTAGGGATTCAACCAAATTCCAGGTTCCCACCACTAGAATAGATCTATTTAAATCAGGCTTAACTTACTCAGGTAGCGTGGCTTGGAATTCACTTCCACTACATCTCCGATGTACTCAAATTACAGAATCCTTCAGGGAAAAACTAATTACACATTTCACAGCAGACCATTGCTATTAGGAACAAAATACACATACCAGGGCACACCCTCTGTTTTGCTGCATATTAAACTGATATACGCCGTTTCCTTTCCACTGAAGTTTTTAAAACCAGATAATGATAAATGAGAGATATGGTTACTATTGTTTTTATTAATGATTGAAATTATATCATGATGAATGACTGTTGTGGTCGCTGGTTTTATTGGTGCATTGTCATTAATTGATTGATGTCTTCATACTTTGATTTCTTCGAGCACTATAACTGCAAGGTGAAATGTGTGTCCGGATTACTGTTGATCATATTGATGTATTGCTCTTTATTCAAATTTATAGTAATGTTAGCATGCGATTTTTGGATAGAAAAAATGAATAATTATATCTCTCTCTCTCTCTCTCTCTCTCTCTCTCTCTCTCTCTCTCTCTCTCTCTCTCTCTCTCTCTCTCTCTCTCTCTCTCTCTCTCTCTCTTGTTAATCATGGCTGCGTTTCGATGGATTGTCGCTTAATTACTAATTATAGTCTTGGGTAGTGTATGAATGGTCAAGAAGAAAACAAAAAAGATGGGAAGGGGAAGGTAAGATATGGCATGGCTCTCTCTCTCTCTCTCTCTCTCTCTCTCTCTCTCTCTCTCTCTCTCTCTCTCTCTCTCTCACACACACACACACACACACACACACACACACACACACACACACACACACACACACACACACACACACACACACACACACACACACACACACACACACACACACACACACACACACACACACGCGCGCGCGCACATGCGCACATGCACACGCGCGCGCGCGCGCACACACACACACACACACACACACACACACACACACACACACACACACACACACACACACACACACATCATGAAAAATAAGTGTTATGATTATTGATGCTAGGCATTCATTGCTGCTTACTGATAACTGATTGTAGTACCGTTCGTTCTCGTTTTGCCTTATAACCACATGAAAATGTTGATATTATTGATGCATTGTAGTTGTCTAATTATTATCCTTAGCAGTTTGTTGTTGTTATTATTATTATTATTATTATTATTATATATATATATATATATATATATATATATATATATATATATATATATATATTTATTTTTTTTATAAAATATTTATATTTTTTTTTTAACAAAAGGAATGCATCCTCTCTCTCTCTCCCCCCCCTCTCTCTCTCTCTCTCTCTCTCTCTCTCTCTCTCTCTCTCTCTCTCTCTCTCTCTCTCTCTCTCTCTCTATTCCCTTCGATAAGAGGATCAATTATTCCATATTTGTGTGTTGACTCCTTTCTTCTTTGTAATCTTTATTCTTGTTTGTTGTTTCAATGGTTTCTCTGTCTTTTTTTCCTTTTAAAGTCATCTACGCCTTAACTATAATGCATGAACTTTTTAATGTTATGAAGATATGTGTGTTTGTTAAAAGTTTTTGTATGTCTTAGTCGCTAGTCATACTTAGTCCCTTAACGGGGCAAGGGCCGGATGAAAAAAAAAATGTGTCTGCTTATCTGTTACCCTTGGAAATAAAGATTATCATCATCTCTCTCTCTCTCTCTCTCTCTCTCTCTCTCTCTCTCTCTCTCTCTCTCTCTCTCTCTCTCCTTTTTTTTTCCCTTTTTTTTCCCGTATCATATTGTAGTTCTAGTCACTTTTTGCATGCTTCTTCTGTTGCCATATCTTATTTTGCATTGTTGACCCTACTCAGGGCGAGGACTGGATGTAAAAAAAGCACATCTCTTATCCTCGTAAATAAAGAATTGTGTCTTGTCTTGTCTTGTCTCTGTCTCCATCTGAGTCATATATCTGCCAATCTCAAAGACGCTTGAGCCATACGAAGTCTCTGCTTGCAGCTTGTGAGTTGGTCACAACATAACTTAATCCAAAGGCGGAGTAGTGTTCTCTGTCTTTGGACGAAATTGTATACGCAGCTTGGACGAAATTGCATGTAGGTCGGGCAAATTTGTAACGGCTATCCTAGGGATAGTTCGTGTCATTTCCTAATGAACTGTCATTATATAACTCCCAATAATCCAGCTCAAGCTCTTGCTTATTGGCCAATTGTGCCTGAAAATCAGCAAATACTCTTGAAGGTTGCATCTGCCAACCGGAACTGGTTAGAATGTGATCTGTTTGATTTGGCCGA
>JADBJO010012023.1:42500-60795 GCA_016801955.1 Conus betulinus
CTGCGCCTGCAAACAGAACGAAGACAATGTTTCCACGTTGTATTCTGAAATTGAAACTATGAAAACCGAGTTAGATGTCTGAAAGAACATTGTGATATTCTGGAAGCTTTCTCCAGAAGAGATAATTTACGCTTGTTTGGTGTGCCACAGTCAGAACAATTCGAGAGCTATGACTCCTGTGCCAGACTGGTTGTTGACACATTGAACAGTGTGGAAGCACCGAAGCGATGGACGGCAGATGACATTGCACGAGCTCATCGAGTGGGCGAAAGCAGAAATGGCCAGCCAAAGCCCATGATTGTCAAATTCAGTCGGTGGAGGGACAAGATGGCAGTCATCACGAACCGGGAGTACCGAGCCAGGTTGGAGGGGCAAGGTGTGAGGGTGGCCAACGACCTCACCAGGAAGCAGGCCGGCATCGTTGCGGAGGCGAAGAAGGAGGGGAAGGTCGCATTCTTCAGGCGAGGAAAGCTGATGGTGGTGCCAAGGCCTGATCCCAGGACTTACGCTGAAGTAGCAGCAGCAACAAACGACGACACCGACGCCGGAGATGCGTCAACCAACAGCCTGGCCACGGAACAGCCCAAGTACAAACGCATCACGTCGCGGAGGTCATGAGGGCACGGGTCACATCGGCGGAGGTCATTGGCGAGGTGGGGATTCTCCTCTCTCTCGCTCTAGCAGGGAGGGTCGACGTGGCAGCGCGCGAGGTGGATATGGCAGTGCACATGGTGGGAGGCGGTGCACGTGGTGGTGAGAGCGGTGCACGTGGTGGTGGGGCACTGCACGTGGTGGTGTCGGTGGTGCTCGTGGTGGTATCGGTGGTGCTCGTGGCGGTGTCGGTGGGTGCGTGGTGGTGGTGGTGGGTGGTGGTGTTTGTGGTGGTGTCAGTGGTGCTCGTGTTGACGACGAAGCGCGCGTTGTGGTGACAGCAGAGCACGTGCTGGTGGTGAGAGCAATGTGCGTAGTGGCCACAGTGACAACAGAAATGGCAGTCGACGCACTGGAGTAAACGTGACTCAGCCCCGTTCCAGCCAGTCCTCCCCCTGTCAACAAGTGTCCCGGCAACAACCCCACCAGGCCCCGGCGATCAACACGGACTAATCCATAGGACAGGCAGGGTCATCTTGATATACTGACTTTCCTTGTATATAATGTGTAGAAAACCTGTACTCTAAGTTAAGTGATATGTCATTCATGAATTATGTTTCTTCTTTTGATATTGTTGTCTAACTGAAACTTTTGTGGATAATACCTTTGACTTTAATGGTGTTTTTCATGATCATGTCAAGTTTGTTGCCCCAGCCAGAAAACTATCTCGACATGGTCGAAATTCAGGCGGTGTTTTGCTCCTAATAAGAAAGTCATTAGATAGATTTGTGTCGAGGGTCGAGGTAAACTGTTGTAATACTGTTGCTGTTAGAGTTGACAAATCTGTGTTCAACCAGGATAAAGATATTCTTTTACTTGGTTGTTACGTTGTTCCAGAAAATGGACCGTTGTATGACCAAATGAAATTAAAGACGGTATTGTTATTTTGGAGGAAAGTATTCTACAGATTACAGAAAATCATGATTTTCATGTTATGATAATTGGTGACCTTAATGCCAGAACAGCTTCTGATCAAGCTAGACTCGAATCAATGTTGAATTATTCCCCCAATTCTGATTACGATATTATGGATGAAAACATTGTGATTAGGGGGTTGAAGAGAAATCAAAAGATGTTTGTAGCAATAATTTTGCAAAAATCGTTATTAAATATGTGTTTTCAGTTAAATTGCATCATAGTCAATGGTTTATGTCCTAGTGATTCTAATGGTGAGTTCACATATGTTTCGCCGCATGGCTGCAGTGTGATAGATATGTAGTCATCTCAGAAGATATATTTTTAACACAGTCCTGTGATTTATACGTCAGCGATAAACTTGACTCATGGCATTTGCCTGTGGAATTCAAATGGAAGAATGTTTGTACGGAACGTGATAGCAATAGAGATTGTGATGTTGAAAATGGTAGTACTGAAAATCGCATCATATGGTCTGTCATACTATGCTTTTCAGTACGAAGAAGAACAGCAGTCTGTACACTTCAAGCAATGCCTACAGAATGCTTATACGGAACTCGATACAGACATTAACAGTTCAATTGTAAATATTTACAAATTCACTGTGCAGCGCTGCTGCGTGCATGATCAGAAAAGTAGGAACAGGCAAAAAGAAAAGCAGCTGGTTTGATGACGAATGTGAGAGGAAAAAGAAAAAAGTAAGACAATCTTTAAGGATATTTAAACGGTTAAAGAAATATAACCATGAAAAGAAAGAAGCGTATGTTAAAGAAAGGAAAGATATAAATATTTACTTAACAAAAAGAAAAATGATTTTGACCAAGCGAGATTAGAAAAATTGAAGCAGTCCATTAACGATCCTAAGCTGTTTTGGCAAACAATTCGATCAGTGAACAGAAAATCGGCTATTTATAACACAATCACTTCAGAACAATGGTATGAACACTTTTTTAGTGTATTCAATGAAACAAATTGCGAGGAACAAACTGGGGAAATTGATGTCACGGAAGACACTAATGATAACACATCAGACATAATGTTTAATAGCCCTATTTCCAGGCAGGAGGTTGTCGCCAGTATAGGTAAACTCAAAGCCGGGAAAAGCGCAGGGCCAGATAAAATCGTTAGTGAAATGTTAAAACATGCTGATGTCTCAGTTGTTGATTTCCTCGTTGTTTACTTTAATAAGCTGTTTGATATGGGAGTCTTTCCTATTGAATGGTCTAAATCTATTATTGTACCTTTGCATAAGAAGGGAGACGTAAACCCAGCCAGACAATTATCGTGGTATTGCCCTAACAAGTGTTGTTAGTAAAGTTTATACACAGATACTAAATAAAAGAATAACAAAATGGGCAGATCAAGAAAGCAAGATCATTGAAGAGCAAGCAGGTTTTAGAGCAGGGTACAGTACTGTTGATCATATTTTCACTTTGTATGCAATTGTTGAAAAGTTTTTGCAGAAAAAATCTAAACTATATGTTGCTTTTGTCGATTTTAGAAAGGCATTTGATTCAGTAAACAGAAATGTGCTTTGGGCGATTATGAGGAAAAAATGGTGTAAAAGGTAAACTGTATAATGCCCTTAGAAGCATATACGATAATGTTTTGGCATGTGTGCGTGACAAGTGTAATTATTCTGATTGCTTTGAATGTCCTAGAGGTGTGAAACAAGGCTGTCTGCTGAGTCCCCAATTATTTTTTCTTTTTATAAATGAACTGGCTACTGATTTGTCAAAAAAGCGGAAAACATGGTATTCAGTTAATCCCTAGTGCTACTGAAATATTTCTATTTTTATTTGCGGATGATGTTGTTCTGTTGTCTGATACTGTCATTGGACTTCAGAATCAACTGAACTGTTTTAAAAAGAGAAGCTGACCGTTTGGCTTTAACTGTTAACCTTGAAAAGACAAACGTAAGATTTTTTTAGGAAAGGGGGACATTTAGCCTCTATGGAAAAGTGGTACTATGGGAAAGAAGTAGTTAAAGTAACGAATTCTTATAAATACTTGGGTATGCTCTTTACGACAAAATTAAGTGTAAGTTCTGCTCTGTCGGAACCCTGTAGAAAAGGAAAAGGGAAAAAAGGAGTTATAGAAATCATAAAGTCTCTGAAAAAACTGAGATCAATAGATGCACATTTGTTCTGGAAACTCTTTGATTCTCAAATTGAACCTATCTTAACATATGCAGCTGAAGTCTGGGGTCTAGAAAATGATTGTAGACAAATCGAAACTATACACACCTTTGCTATAAAAAGATTCCTAATGTCCCCCTGCATGCTTCAAACAATCTGGTGTTTGGGGAAACCGGAAGATACCCACTTTATCTTAGGACATCAATAAAGTGTATCAAATACTGGTTAAAACTCGTGTCACTGCCCATGTCAAGAATATGTAGAGGCTTATGAAATGCTGTTAAGGCAGCATGAATCTGGTCACTTTAATTGGGCATCAAAAGTACAAAAAGTTTTGACGGAAAATGGGTATGGCATAGTTTGGCTGAGTCAAGGTGTTGGGTGTGAATCTGCTTTTATTCGAGAGTTGAAAGATACTCTTATTTCCTGCTTTAAACAGAACTGGCATTCTGAGTTGGAGGATAATGATAAATATAGATGGTTTCATTCTTTCAAAAATGTCTTTGAGTCTGAAAAATATTTGTCATGTGTTACTAATAAGTGGCATAGAGACAGCTTCTCAAGATTTCGACTCCGAGTTTGTGGCCTTAAAAACTGTATTCAGTGGTTTCGAAAGGACCAAACAGATATTAATTGCCCGTCATGTGGAAATGGATTCGAAAATGAAATTCATGTTTTATTTTACTGTACCACTTATGACGATATCCGTAAAAAATGTGCCATACTGAAATCCTTCCCCAACATTCCCGATCAGAACAAAGTTATACAAATCCTTTCCAGTAGTAATGAAACTGTTATTAAAATCTGTCGCTGAATTTATAGCACAGGCAAATGAAAAAGAAAGAGTAGGTTAGAATTAATGTGCGATAGCGTTTAACTTTAAAAAAAAAAAATATTCAAGATGATCCTGTATCAATGTGTGTGTGTGTGTGTGTGTGTGTGTGTGTGTGTGTGTGTGTGTGTGTGTGTGTGTGTGTGTGTGTGTGTGGGTGGGTGGGGGTGGGTGGGTGCTGTTTGTGGCGCGCGCGCGTTTGTGTGTGCGTGTATGTTTATGCATGTGTGAAATCAGTAAATAATATTGTTATGTGCATACAATTGTTCATGTTCACCCCCGATTCAACCATCCGCACAGACATATGCAATTACGTAGAGAGAGAGAGAGAGAGAGAGAGAGAGAGAGAGAGAGAGAGAGAGAGAGAGAGAGAGAGAGAGAGAGAGAGAGAGAGAGAGAGAGACAGACAGACAGACAGACAGACAGACAGAGAGAGAGAGAGAGAGAGAGAGAGAGAGAGAGAGAGAGAGAGAGAGGTGTAGCAAGTAAGTAAAAAAAGCATTTGCTAGGAAAGTGGTGGAGTGAGAGTGGATTGGAACCCCCATCAATGAATTCATGCATAGCAATAATCCTACCATCCTATAATAAATCATGATTCATGTGAATTTTTGACTGAACTTTGATAATAGTAGCAATACTGCTTGTGCATTTAGATTCATTTTTACTTTCTCTAGTTACATGGAGAGCTTAGTATGGGCAGATGGAACCATAGCCCACCTCTTGAAAGCAGAAAGATTTAGTCAATTCGTGATTAAGTACAAGTGTGGTGGACTGGGAAAAAACGTTTTCATACACTAAACGCGACCTCGTTGAGTATTATTGGACCACAACACATTTCTAATATGGGACTGTAATGAGCATGGAAAATACATTTCTTATTTCTTGTGCAAGGTCAACACACCGATTAACAGGACAGTGAGAGTGAAGTCTGCCTCACTGAATATAAGCGCCGTATCTCTCACCTCACGTTTTCTTTCTTGTCCTCTCAACCACAAAATACATCATTTTTTGCCTGTGACGTTCGCAGTGTCTGTTGGAGCATGGATGATGTGCAGTTTGGGGCACACACCTACAACTGGGATATTCCTTTCTCTCTTCCTGTCCTGTTCAAGGGATGACATCACTTCCTCCTTCTTACGCATGTGCGTCAGGAAATGGGCGAGTGCCCTATACTTTTGTATGTGACCACCGGCAGGATTGTGGCGACGACAGTGATGAGTCATTCTGTGTCTTTTCTCCTTGTCAGGAACACTATGTTCACAAGTGTGGAACTATTACACAGGTATAGTCAAATACATGCACTTTTAAAGCCTACCAGTATTACCCATCCTTAGATAAGTGAATTGTGATCTATCATACATTTCATCGTTGTGTTCATACTGTATTTGATGCTGAATGCAGTAACTAATTACTACGTACTATTATGCACTATATTAGTGCCTGAATAGGAAAACGTTTTTCGATTTTAAGTTAATAATCCGCGCAAGTGCTTCAAAGGGATATCGATAAACCCACAAAGATTTAGTGTTTATTAGCCACAGAGTGATATAAAAGTATACAGTGTATTATTATAAACGCGTTACAGTGGAATGTAATTTACCACGTGCTTAATTTTTGTGTCATTCTATGACGATCAAATTTGACAACTGATGGGATTATTTTTACAATGCATGGGATAATGTTTTGCAGTGCTACACAACAGCGCAGTGGTGTGATGGTCAAGTGGATTGTGTTAATGAAGAAGAAGACGAAAGCAGGTGTCCTGTGAAACAGAGTCTGTTGTGCAAATACAGAGATACCCCTCCCCTTTCTGCTGTCATTAACTTCGCAAGAGATAGCACTACCATCATAACACCTCTCCCCACCGTGCAGGACAGACTGTCGTCTTCCACCCGGGTGTGTCCGGAGACCCACTATCAGTGCGCACACGAAGGGTTCTGTCTGCCTACATTTACCAGGTGTAACGGGTTTTACGACTGTCCAGACCATGAAGATGAGTTGACTGTGACAGCTATGTCTGCCCTGTCCATATCGCTGTTTTTTGATTCCAGGTTTGCGTACACCCAAACCAGGTGTGTGATGGTATCAGCCAATGTCCCAGACAGGACGACGAGTTACTGTGTGATCTGCAGTGCCCAGAGCATTGCGTTTGTCACGGTCTGGCCTTCACCTGTCTGAGATCTTTCCCTGCTCTTAGCTATCCTGAAGTGCGGTACTTGAATGTGAATGGTAGTGGCATGAAAATGACTGAACTCTTTGCCAATAAAATGCTGATCTACCTCAATCTTGCTAACTGTCAGTTAACAAATATTTCCAGCATACCGTTATCTAATTTAATAACCCTTGATATCAGCAGTAATAGACTTGTCGATATTCCACTTCAAATTTTGGCGAGTAGTCTAACCCTGAAATCGTTTTTCTTATGCAATAATCCTTTAACAAGCTTTGTGACCGAAAATGCGATGGCATTTCCAGGGGTGAAAATTTTGGATCTGTCACTGACACGTCTTTTCAAGCTTGATCACGCCATGGTCAGTCTGTTTCCTGGGCTTACCTTGTTGAATCTGTCACTCAGTGGCACCCAGATTGAAACTGGGCTAGGTTTCCAGCCAATGACAAAACTTCAAGTTCTGGACTTGAAGGGTTGTTCTATGTCAAGCTTGGACAAAGTTCTCTTCAGAAAAATCTGGACCACCTGCACACTGTGCATGCTGACAACTATAAAGTTTGTTGCGCAGCCAGGCATCTTCCAACTTTCAGAGACTGTCATGCACCTGCAGACGAGCTATCTTCTTGCCAGATTTGTTGAAATCTAATTTCTACAGGATATGTTTGGCTGTTTTCAGCAGCCTGGCTTTAGTGGGTAACGGAAATGAGCTTTGTGTTTCGCCTGTCCTCTCTGCGAGGGAGTGGCTCATTAGGTTTCAACGTCTTTGTACTGTACCTGTGCATGTCTGACTTTCTGATGGGTGTTTATCTTGCATTGGTTGGTATTGCAGACAGACTGTATCAAAATAATTATATTTGGGAGGATGTGAGATGGAGACACAGTGTGTCATGCAAACTCGCTGGCTTTCTCTCTCTGATCTCTTGTGAGGTATCATCTTTCATCATTTGCTTGATCACGTTAGATCGATTTCTTGTTGTTCGCTTTCCGCTCAGTTTCTTGCATTTCACAGAATGGAACGCACAACTGGCTTCTGTCCTATCGTGGATCGTGGGTTTTCTTCTTGCTGTAACTCCACTGTTGCCCGGTGTGGCTCACTGGGAACTCTACAGTCAGACTGGGATCTGCATACCTCTACCTGTCACCCAGAAACAGTTTGATGGTCACGATTATTCCTTTGGAATTATGATTGTTTTGAATTTTATCCTGTTTCAGGCCATTGCTCTGGGCCAGCTGGTGATTATATGGTCTATACGATCTAACACACTTGCAGGAAACACAAGTAGTCAGCGCCCTCAGGATGCCAGCATAGCCCGCCCGACTGTTCACTGTGGTCATATCAGATTTTCTCTGCTGGTTCCCCACTGGTTTACTAGGACTTCTCGCCTCACAAGGTGTGTCTGTCTCTGGGGAACTCAACGTCGTGATGGCTATCATTGTAATGCCGTTGAACTCGGCCTTGAATCCTTTTCTGTACACCATCAATCTGCTACTGGAAAACAAAAAAGAAGAAAAAAGAAGAAAGGCTTGTTAAGATGATGAAATCTTATAAGTATTGAGTCAAATGATCAAGAATGGTGTTGCGCGTAATATGTATGCGTAGTTTTTAACAAATTAATGTATGATACATCATTTTTTTTTAAACGTAATTAGAAATGCGACAAGTGATTTTTATTTGTAGTAAGTGAACATATACTACTGCATTATGGAGAAAGCAGGTTCTTGCTGTATTGAAGTTAAACCACCTATGTTAAACTAGAAATAAAAATCTGTCTGAAAGAATCATTGGGACCTTCTGAGCAGCATGTGACTAGTGTGGTGTTTCACTCTGAAAATTCTTTCTTGACAATGTGCATGACGAAGTAGGTGCCGAATTGAACTGTTTTCCTTACCATTCCTATCGAATTTCTTAAAGCAAAGTCTATTCATCTATGACTTTTTTTCCTGTGGGGTATTTCTTTGCTATCTGACAATGATTGCAAAAATAAAACATTTCTTTTCATGTGTTGTAAGGTCATTTAACATTGCATGAAAACCCACGTCCAGGTTCCTCAGAAGGAATGGAAAAACAAGTTTACAACAGAAATTTCGACTCAGGATACTTATAAGTAAACGTTATATTTCACCTATTCTTTAGTCATGCTTGAATGGGAAATCCACCTATCGAGGAAATATTGTGGTCTAATCAGGGAAGCAGGAACAGATTTTCCTGAACAGATTGCTAGATCCTAAGCACACACACACACACACACACACACGCACGCTCGCACGCACGCACGCACGCACGCACCTCTCTCTCTCTCTCTCTCTCTCTCTCTCTCTCTCTCTCTCTCTCTCTCTCTCTCTCTCTCTCTCTCTCTCTCTCTCTCGGTCTTCAAGCTTCAGGAGAGGTTGTGTTTTTGGACAGTGGGAGAAAAAAAATAATTTTCATTAATTAATCAAGATTGTGAGTCGACCTAAACTTATGACTTGCTGCATAGACACCTACCGAGTGGCCGTGGGCTGCTTTGCGGGTGTTTTGGTGAAAATATTGACCAGGAAAGTCAAAATAGCCGCCTTGCGTGTTCGTGGCTACAAGGTGCACGGGCTGTCCGCCATGCTGACCGTCTACACGTTGCTGTTGTGTCTCCTCATTGGTGGCATTGAGCCAAACCCCGGACCACACCGAAACAAAGTGTCAACCGACAAGGACAACCAACTCAGCGGCAACATAGACACGACGACACCAAAAACACAGGCGCTGGAAGGTCTCTCTTCCTACATGAAGTCAATCATGGATTCAGTCAGTCGACTGGAAAAAATCTCAAGGGGATCTTGTGTCTGACATGAACCAGAAACTTCATGGTGTATGTGAGTCCATTAGACAAACTATACATGACAGCACTCAGTCTTTGAAGAAAGATATTTGTTTACTCCAGTCTCGTGTAGCCTCTGTTGACAGCAAAGTGGAGGAAAACAGAGAACACATAAGTAGACTAGAGCGGGAAAATGAAATGATAAACAAACAGGCTGAGGGAAATGGTAGAAGATCTGGACAGATTAGAGAGCCATTCCAGAAGGAACAACGTAAAATTTTACGGTATTACGGAAACGGTTGGGGAAAATTTTCAAGCGTGTGCCAGCAAAATGTGACTATCCTAAACGAGTTTTTCGTGAGCAAAGTATGGGACACCAGGGATGTCGACAGAGCTCATCGGCTGGGGGAAAACCCAACCCACACAGTGATAAACCCCGCCCGGTGATCGTATGCTTTCATCGATGGTCTGACAAAATGATACTCTTTAAATCGGAGATGCTCGTTCCGCCCTCAGTGAGGATGGTATCCGGATTTCGTCAGACCTGACAAGGAGACAGGCTGCCCGTTTGAAGAGGTTCAAGAAGAAGGAAAGTTTGGCTACTTCAAAAATGGTAAATTACATACACAGAGAGAGACAGAGGCCAACATCAACAGCAAAACAACGGAATCTGCTACTCTGAACAAGGAAGATTCCCACTCGGACCCCTTTGTCGGGTGTGATGCAGACAGCAAAAGAACTGATTGCGTTGAGACTGGAGACCTCAACAGCAGTTACAGTGTCATCCCTCCGCGCAACAGCTCCGACAAAGTCTGCGATCATCCCATTCTCCATTGTACAGTGACATGGTAGCCACAGACATCCAGACACCAGTGGAACATCTACATTACCAGCAGAGAATCACAACACAAACGACTCTACTGCCAGGAATAGTAATGGTGAAGCATGCTCCGGGTATTCCCAGTGTGATGTCAGAGACATTCCTGTAGCTGTGACGAGACACAACAGTACACCGGCAAATCCCATTGTGACCGGGGAATTCCCAACATACTGCACGTGCATCCCGAGGTAATGACGGCAAGGCCAGCTACATGGCGAAGTGCGGGGGACGATTTCAATCTAACACACCCACAGCTTCTAATCGGCCCACCACACGCCACCTGTCCCAGACGGTGGTCTCATCACAAACAGGCCAGCCCCTCGTGTCAGACAGTATGACTTCTGCACGTAGAGTCTCCACTGGTAGTCGTCAGCACTTGCACAGCTCGAACAGGGAATAGGGACTCAGCCCTGGCCATGTCACCGCTCAGAACTCTACTGTGAACACACAACAAAACGACTGATACTGATGGTGTGACAGCTGGCACAACACAATATGCCACAACAGATTCTGCCAGTTTGACAGCTGGTACACCTCAAAACTCTACGTCTGACAATGTGACAACCTACACAACGCCATATAATACAACTGACGCTGACAATGTGACGGCTGACACAACACACAAGCAGAGACACCACATCATGGTTTACATATACTGAACTGGAACATTGGAGGGCTTTTGTCCAAGCTCGTGCTTCAAGACACTGTAAACTACTATATTAAATCTTTTGACATAGTGTGCCTGACCGAAACCTTCGTGGAAATTTGATATTCAGCTAAGTGTTTTTGAAGATTTTGATTCTCATTTTGCACCTGCTAAGAAGTTAAGCCAACACGGAAGGAATTCTGGAGGGGTGGTAGTTCTGATTAAAAGGTGTCTCAGTCGTTACATTGAAAGGATTCATATTGTTTACGAGCAAACAGGTATGTTAAAAATGAACAAAGACCTGCTAAACAGATAAAGATGTGGTTATGTTGTCATTGTGTATGTACCGCCGTACGATTCCCCATATTATAGAACGACAGAATACCAGGATGGTATCGATTTGATGGAACAGTGCTTAACAGATGTTTGGGAAACATCAGATGATTTCTACCTTCTTTTGTGTGGGGATTTTAATGCCCGTACTGGAAAAAAACACTCTAAATGTAGATGAGGACATACTCCACAATGGTGAACGGACTTCTGAAGATTTAATGTTTAATGTTTTTGGAAGAAAGTCGATTGATGTCTGTCAAGTTTTTGATTGCTCTATTCTTAATGGATGTCATTTTTTTCAATTCAGGAGAGAATGTAGCTTATTTATCACAAACAGGGTCAAGTCTGATTGACTATTTTTGTGCTTCCAACGATCTCTATACACAAAATATTTTAATGTCACTTGTTGTTGAAAACCGGATAGAATCCGACCACTTGCCTGTGTCCCGGACGTGGGTTCAACACGGACATACCGAGAAAACGCACGTGCCGTGAAAATGAAAACTGAAAAACTGGTTTGGGATGACAGTAAAATACACGTGTTTTCAGATCTCTCCGATCACGGGAATCCCAGGAAACGTTGTTACGCGCATAAGCTGATACTGACTCTGATGTCAACGGTGCGGTTGGTTTGTCGTGGAGTGCCTACTGTCAGCGGCAAATTGCATGAATAAAACAGTGTTTAGTGGCAACAATCAGAAGAAAGAGGCGGAATGGTTTGACAAGGATGTGTCAAAGCAAAAAAGATGCAAAGACAAAGTTACGGAAATTTAGACGCAAAAGATCAGAACCAAACTGGCAGGATTACTTTGAGAGCAAACAGTCGTATCGAACGTTAATCAAAGAAAAGAGAAAAGTATTTAAACAAGCGAAAGCAGATGCCCTCATGAATCATATAGGTAACCCAAAGCTGTTCTGGACAGAAGTCAACTCGTGTGTTTGCGTCTGAAGCCCAAGGAAGTCTGTAGTGACAAAATTACAAAAGACAAATGTTTTGATCATTTCAGTGACGTGTTTAAATCAAACCAGTGCGCTTCAAATGAATCTAATTTTCATCATTCTATTGATTTTGCTACACTACCAGAAACTGACATACTCGATCAAGCCATTACTGAAAGTGAGGTTCGAAGAGTATTACGACATTTAAAATCTGGCAAAGCTTGTGGCTCAGATAGAACCCTGGCGGAAATGCTGAAGTCAGCAGAAGAGTTAGTATGTGAGTTTCTAACAAGACTATTCAATTCAGTGTTTTTGTCGGGGACTTTTCCAGACATGTGGCGGGAAGCCATCATTGTACCCATTTTTAAGAAAGGTGACCGTGAAAATCCGTCCAACTATAGAGGAATATCACTCCTGAGCTTGATCGGAAAATGTTACACATCTATTTTGAACAATCGTTTATATTTCTGGTTGGAAGATAATAACAAGTTGTCAGAAACACAGGCGGGATTCAGAAGAGGATACTCTACCACGGATCATATTTTTACCCTATACTCCGTAATCCATAAGTATTTGAGCAAACCTGGAAAACTCTATGTATGTTTCGTCGATCTAGAGAGGGCATATGACTCGGTTCAGCATGTAACCTTACTGAGAGCCCTGGTCAAAGCTGGCACATCATGTACATTTACCAAAGCAGTCATGGCGATGTACGAGTCTTTAAAAGCACGCGTACGTGTGCAGAACGACTTCACGGACTGTTTCGATTGCCCACAAGGTTTGAGACAGGGATGCGTTGCAAGTACAACATTTTTTCTCCGTAATCATCAATCAGTTATCAGAACAATTGTTGGTAGAAGGGAAAACATGGTATACAACTTTGTCCCGGTCTTGTTGAACTTTTCATTCTGATGTTTGCAGATGATCTTGCACTACTGTCAAGTTCGCCATCTGGCTTACAGAACCAGATTAACTGTTTAGTTAAGGCCTGTTCTGATCTCAAACTTGAAATAAATTGTGACAAAACTAAAGTGATGGTTTTTAGGAAGGGTGGGTTCCTTGGGAGACATGAGAAATGGTATGTTGGAACAGAACAACTCGAAGTCGTCAACAGCTATGTATATCTTGGCTTTACTTTCACAACTACTATGAGCGCTTATCAAGCAGGAAAACGTTTAGCGATCAAAGGTAAACGAGTAACTACCGACATTATCCGATCTCTGAGACGAATCGATAGCATGACGAGAGAAACGTTTTTTCAAACTGTTCGACACAGTGGTTCAACCGACTCTTCTATACGCTTCAGAAGCCTGGGGACCGTTGCAGGACAGTAATCAGGTAGAAAAGGTCCATTCGTATGCTTGCAAAAAAGTTCTTGAATGTGCATGTGCGCACACCATCATCATGGTCTACGGTGAACTAGGACGGTATCCCCTTCAAGTGAACTGTTGTATCAGACCTGTGAAATACTGGCTACGTATCGTAAAAATGGACACAGATCGCCTGCCCAAGCAAGCTTACGACCTTCTAATTAGGCTAGATAACCAAGGGAACATTAATTGGGTTACAAAAACTAGAATACTTTTACAGACATTGGGTTTCAATTTCGTTTGGCTTAACCAAAGTGTGGAAAAAGATTGAATGTTTCTGTCTGTTTTTAAACAAAGAATTACAGATGTAGCAAAACAAGAGTGGTTTTTGCAGACATAAGCGACAGTAGACGTTTCACCTTGTATATATCATTCAAAACAATGCTTGTACCAAACAATTATTTTTTGAAGTTAAGATAAGGTGCTTCAGAGAATCCTTTACGAGGTTCAGATTAGGGGTGAGCGACATAAACTCTCACAGAAATCGTTTCATGCCGGATACTTCTGCGGGAATAAATAACTGTCCCTTCTGTGCAGATGAACTAGAGGATGAAAAACATGTTTTGTTTGATTGTCCTCAGTACAACAATATTCGCCCCAATATTTTCAAAACTATTCCACCTCATTTCGAAAACCAGTATCTGATAGATGTAACATGCGAAAATGCTAATGTTACTCGTCGGCTTGCTTGGTTTTTGTACAAATTTTTTGAAATAAGAAAAAAGAGCCAACTGCTAAAGGCTTCATAGTGATGTGTTAAAAAAATCTCCAGAAGTTATCAGATGAATGTATACGAAAATATGCATATATGAAAAAAATAAGGTTTTGTCCGTCCGCACCTATGCCTGTAAGAATTTTGTCAGATTCTTATTTTCAGTATGAATGCTTCCCTCTTGAAATGATTTGTAACGCCACTCACCCTGTGAGAGAGGCCATCGTGCCAAAAGTTATTAAATGTTCGAGTTCGAGTTCTCTCTCTCTCTCCATATATATATATATATATATATATATATATATATATATATATATATATATATATATATATATATATATATATATATATATATATATATGTGTGTGTGTGTGTGTGTGTGTGTGTGTGTGTGTGTGTGTGAGAGAGAGAGAGAGAGAGAGAGAGAGAGAGAGAGAGAGAGAGAGAGAGAGAGAGAGAGAGAGAGAGAGAGAGAGAGATCAAACATGTGCCTGTGGCTAGGGAACAACACATTAATTAGGTCATCCTAAATGCAATAAAAATAAATAAATAGAAATGAACAGTTCGACAGCCTCCACGAAAAATGTGGCAGTGTTTTTTTTTTTTTTTTTTTAATTTGGATGGACTATCTAGTAGAAATTCAATAGTTACATTATTTTTACGTGTTATCTACCAGAAATATATCAACTTTTGTACCTTTTTCGCTATGCAAACGAACAGGTTATACATTGTTACATTTATTGCACACAACAATATACAGACTGTTACATTTTTTGAAGAATGCAGGAATATTTTCATTATCATCCAAGTGGACAGTAAAATGTTCAAGAAAGTTATCAATTGTGTATTTGTGTACTTCTGAAAGGATAAAAAGGATTAAGTTTGGTTCAGTTCATTTTGCTTTTGCACAGGCGACCACGAAAGGTCATATATGGATTGTCACTTCGTCATAATCCGTTCAAAGCGTCTTTGTATTCTAAAAATCATTACGGTTTCAAAACGCCTTAAAAACCGGGTCTACACACACACACACACACACACACACACACACACACACACACACACACACACACACACACACACACACACACACACACACACACACACACACACACACACACACACACACACACACACACACAGAGAGAGAGAGAGAGAGAGAGAGAGAGAGAGAGAGAGAGAGAGAGAGAGAGAGAGAGAGAGTTATGGACGAAGATGAAATAGTTTCTTATCAATCAATAGCAATAGACTGACGTCTTACTATTTCATTGGGTTTAGCAATAACTGATTTTAAAAAAAACAAAACAACAGTTACGATAAAATGGTTACAGCTGTCACATTGTTCTAAGGCCTACATTTGGCCTGGGTGAACGGAAGTTGCTATAATTGTTTAATGTTTTGTTCAGATTGCTGCGTTGTTGCATTTTGTGTGGAGATTGCTGCATCATTACATTTAATGTTGTTCCTTGCGCTAGTGTTTAGATCAGAAAACACCCCAAAGATCATGGGCAGAACGAAAAAGGACTATTCAATGGTCTCTCTAGGTAGCCCAGTGAACAGACATTAACAGACTTCTTCTGTTTATTTGCAGAAGGGGGGGGGGGGGGGGGGGGGGGGGGGGGGGGGGGGGGGGGGGGGGGGGGGGGGGGGGGGGGGGCTTTCTCAACATGACGCACAGTCACTCGAGCTGATGTCGACAATAGGAGGACAAAATTATAGCATCGAATTCTATCAATACTGGACAAATTGAACTTGTTGTTGATAACTTGGCGTAACAGGCAAAGGTTTTGCCGATTTCACGTAAGGGCAAATGACTGCCTACTCCACGACATGTGCAACAATTCGCCAACTGTGTGTCAGAGCTTTCCGATCTTGTCTGTTTCACAGAATTGACATATAATTCCGCGATATCGGCGACTGATTACGTGAAAACCGCAATGTAGCCCACTATGCAGAACAGTTCAAGACACACACACACACACACACACACACACACACACACACACACACACACACACACACACACACACACACACACACACAAACACACACACACACACACACACACACACACACACACACACACACACACACACACACACACACACACACACACACACATATGAGCGCGTTGTGAGCTACTTGCTTTACTTAGTGTGTGTGTGCAAGTGATATACAGAAAGAATATTCAGTCTAAAAATGAAACCAGACGTAATTACAACCTATGCTATCCATTTCCATTAAATGTACTTTTCATGGGATAATGCGTGAGCAGCTTCTATTGAAACAATGTTTATGGGACGGTGGTTGAAAATTGGTAATTTATTCGCAAATAGTCAAAGTTCGACAAAGTTGTTGTTTTTGTTCAATTTAAAAGGCTGTCTGGCAGGCAAATAGGTTGGAAGGTTTGAATCGGTGACGCTTTCATAAATCAAACCAAGAAGGGAATATTTCTTAATATGCGCTGCCTAGTTTATACACATACTTACGAACAGAGAGAAAGGGGGACTGTGTTCGATCAAGTGTATGTGATTACTTTCACAAGGTGAATGTGCTCTCTCTCTCTCTCTCTCTCTCTCTCTCTCTCTCTCTCTCTCTCTCTCTCTCTCTCTCTCTCTCTCTCTCTCTCTCTCTCTCTTATGTGCAAGAGCACGGCACATAATAAACAAATCATCCGAACATATTTCTCTTTTCTCTCCATTTTATTCCTCTCCCATAATGAACACATCATTTAAACACCTCTCAAACTTCCCCTCGCTCAAACTTACTATGTCAGCATGTACTCTTCTACTGCACATATATTATCCTGCACGCACGCTGATACTTATTTTTGCACGTATGAAGCGTCCTGAAAATCTTATCGGACCTGTTAACCACAAAGTTTTGAAAACAACTGCATTTCGACACGGACCAATTGTTTCTAACCAACGACTACGCACAGTCATAGCTCGACTCCATAAACGGCTTGATGAATGTCCAACTGTGCAGAAAATCTCTCCTCTCTCTCTCTCTCTCTCTCTCTCTCTCTCTCTCTCTCTCTCTCTCTCCTGTCTGTCTGTCTGTCTGTCTGTCTGTCTGTCTGTCTGTCTCTCTCTCTCTCTCTCTCTCTCTCTCTCTCTCTCTCTCTCTCTCTCTCTCTCTCTCTCTCTCTCTTATACTTTTATGTGTTGTGTTTTTTTGTTGTTTTTTCTTGTTTTTATTTCGTTTGTTTTGTTTGTTTGTTTGTTTTGTTTGTGTTGTGTCTGCAGCCGAGGAAAAGGGAGAAAGAAGCGCCAATGTGAAGGAATCTCCTGCCGATTTGACAGACGAGAAGGCAGGCAGGTGTGTGCCAGAAAATGTCCTCATGTCCCAGTGGAGACCCATCTTTCAGGCATATAGCCAGCGGCAGATGTTTCAGGGGGCAGGACTTGGTGGGGGGGGCTCTGCTTCCTCCTGTTCCTCTGCCTGAATAGCAGCAGCTCTGTGCATTTTACAACTTCAATATCTGTGTACCCTGATGACACAAGGCAGCTTCAGCAGGGTCTTTCAATGCAGCATGTTCGCAAGTGATGTGTTCATGTCGTTTCAGCTCTTGAAGTTGGCATCCAGTGTGTCCTTGTACCACATGAGAGATCTGCCTTGGTCATGCTGCCCCTGCTTCGGATGGCCATATCGAAGCAGCTCGGTGGTCTTGATGTTTCCACGCGGATAGTATATCCCGCCCATTCTAAATGACGCTTGACGAAGGTCAGGACGATACTATACGAAAAAGCCAAACACTATGCTACATCCACTGCCATCTTTAGAACAGCCGATGAAAAAATAAATGGTTCCTTAAAGCTCCAAACAGCACGGGTAATATTACAACCAGAAGCTGCCAATTTCACAGGCAACTATACAAGATCTGACCACACATTCGGCAACTCCTGCACCTGTCC
>JADBJO010012023.1:70917-83184 GCA_016801955.1 Conus betulinus
AGAGGCAGGGTCAGTGGTCAGTAGAGACAAAGTCAATGGTCAATAGGCAGGGTCAGTGGTCAATAGAGACAGGGTCAGTGGTCAGTAGAGGGTCAGGGTCAATGGTCAGTAGGCAGGGTCAGTGGTCAATAGAGACAGGGTCAGTGGTCAATAGAGACAGGGTCAATGATTAATAGAGATAGGGTCCCAGTAGTCAATAGAGACAGGGTCTATGGTTAATAGAGAGGCTAAGTCAATGATCAATAGAGATAGGGTCAGTGTTCAATAGAGACAGGGTCAGTGGTCAAATAGAGAAGGGTCAATGGTCAATAAAGATGAGTCAGTGGTCAATAGACACAGGGTCTGTGGTCAATGAAGACAGGATCTGTGGTCATTAGAGACAGAGTCAATGTCAATAGAGATAGGGTCAGTGGTCAATGGAGAAGGTCAATAGTCAATAGAGATAGCGTCAGTGGTCAACAGAGACAGGATCTGTGGTCAATAGAGACGGTCTCTGGTCAATAGAGACAGGGTCAATGTCAATAGAGATAGGGACAGTGGTCAACAGAAAGGGTCAATAGTCAATAGAGACAGGGTCAGTGGTCAATAGAGAGAAGGTCTGTGGTCAATAGAGACAGGGTCATGTCAATAGAAATAGGGTCAGCGGTCAATAGAGAAGGGTCAATGGTCAATAGAGACAGTGTCAGTGGTCAGTAGAGACAGGATGAGTGATCAATAGAGACATGGTTGATGGTTAATAGAGATAGGGTAAGGTCAGTAGAGAAAGGGGCAGTGGTCAATAGAGACAGGATGAGTGATCAATAGAGACATGGTCAATGGTTTAAAAGAAACAGGGTCAGTGGTCAGTAGAGATGAAGTCAGTGGTCAATATAGGTAGGGTCATGGCCAGAATGGATAGGGTCAGTGTCCAGTAGAGATGGGGTCAGTGGCTTATAGAGATATGATCAGAATTTTCAACAGATAAATTTAGGTCTTTATTAGGACGTTAAAGGATATCACAGCTCTCTCTCTCTCTCTCTCTCTCTCTCTCTCTCTCTCTCTCTCTCTCTCTCTCTCTCTCCTCTCTCTCTCTCTCTCTCTCTCTGTGTGTGTGTGTGTGTGTGTGTGTGTGTGTGTGTGTGTGTGTGTGTGTGTGTGTGTGTGGTGTGTGTGTGTGTGTGTGTGTGTGTGTGTTTATACCAGAATTGGATTCGCTTGAAAAAGAATGAAACGGTCAAGACTGATCCATAGGTGACATGAGAGCCAAATAATTTGCTCATTCATGTACACAAAAATTCTGGCTTCAACCAGTTTCTTGGATTGTGACGTTCTCTCTTTCTTGCTTGTTTCAGGTTTCTCCCAAACACAATGTGGGTTAGTTTCACTGTCTCCTGCCTGATACACAAAAAATTTACAAATAATAGAATGATCATCAATACCTTTGTTTCATCACTAGGAAGGATTCGAGGTTGGAGGCAAGTGCTACATTTTGGGATGGAGGACAGACGTGTCTCACCTGCAAGCTAACGCTTTGTGCCAGAAAAAAAAGGGGCGCTGTTGGCAAGTTTCAAAGCACGGGATAATATCTCAGAGTTCCTCAGTATTCTGTGGAAGACTCACCAGTATGACGTCAAAATTGGACTGATTTCACCGACCTCATCGTTGCCATTGATGTAATGATTCGCATGGATCACTGTGTGCTTGAATTCGTTTGGTCTGTCAGTTCCAATCAGTTCAGTCTAATCTCTCTCTCTCTCTCTCTCTCTCTCTCCTCTCTCTCTCTCCTCTCTCTCTCTCTCTCTCTCTCTCTCTCTCTCTCTCTCTCTCTCTCTCTCTCTCGACAAACACACACGCACACAAATGCAAACACACACACACACACACACACACACACACACACACACACACACACACACACACACACACACACACACACACACACACACACACACACACACACACACACACACACACACACACACACACACACACACACACACACACGCACGCACGCACACACGCACGCACACACACACACACACACACACACACACACACACACACACACACACCACACACACACACACACACACACACACACACATCATGCACACAGTACTACTACTAATTATAGTCGATTCAACCACCCCCACAGACACGCAGTTCACGTAGAGAGAGAGAGAGAGAGAGGAGAGTCGAGAGAGAGAGAGAGAGAGAGAGAGAGAGAGAGAGAGAGAGAGAGAGAGAGAGAGAGAGAGAGAGAGAGAGAGAGAGAGAGAGAGAGAGAGAGAGAGAGATGAAGAGAGAGAAGAGAGAGAGAGAGAGAGAGATGTAACAAATACGTAAAGAAAAGCAGTTGCTAGTAGCAAAGAGGTGGGGTGGGAGTGGAATCGAGGCCATCAATGAATAGTGACTAACTTTTGATCATAGTAGCAATACTGCTTCTACATTTTGATTCATTTTTACTTTTTCTAGTTACACACAGAGAGCTTAGTATGGACAGATGGAACCGTAGCCCACCTCTTGAAAGCAGACAAATTTAAGCAATTCTTGATTCATTACAAGTGTGGTGGACTGGGAAGAACACTTTCATACACTAAACACGGTCTAAATGAGTATCATTGGACCACGGCATTTCTAATATGGGACTGTAATGAGCATGGAAAATACATTTCTTATTTCTTGTGCAAGGTCGACACACCGATTAACAGGACAGTGAGAGTGAAGTCTGCCTCACTGAATATAAGCGCAGTATCTCTCACCTCACGTTTTATTTCTTGTCCTCTGAACCACAAAATACATTCATTTTTGGCCTGTGACGTTCGCAGTGTCTGCTGGGGCATGGATGATGTGCGATTTGGTGCACACACCTACAACTGGGATATTCCTTTCGCTTCTTCCTGTCCTGTTCAAGGGATGACATCACTTCCTCCTTCTTACGCATGTGCGTCAGGAAATGGGCGAGTGCCTTATGCTTTCGTATGTGACCACCGGCAGGATTGTGGCGACGACAGTGACGAGTCATTCTGTGTCTTTTCTCCTTGTCAGGAGCACTATGTTCACAAGTGTGGAACCATTACACAGGTATAGTCAGACATATGCACTTTTCAAGCCGACCAGTATTACCCATCATTAGATAAGTGAATTGTGATCTGTAATACATTTCATCGTTGTGTTCATACTGTATTTGATACTGAATACAGTAACTAATTACTACATACTATTATACAGTATATTAGAGTGAATATGAAAATGATTATCGATTTTAGGTTAACAATCCATACAAGTGTTTCAAAAGAGATACGGATAAAATCCGCAAAGATTTAGTGTTTATTAGCCGCAGAGTGATGTAAAAGTAAACAGTGTTGTTACAAGCACGTTACAATTGAATGTAATTTACCATATGCTTAATTTTTGTGTGTCATTCCATGACGATCAAATGTGACAACTGATGGGATAATTTTTACAGTGCATGGGACAATGTTTTTGCAGTGCTACACAACAGTGCAGTGGTGTGATGGTCAAGTGGATTGTGTTAATGAAGAAGACGAAAAACAGGTGTCCTATGAAACAGCATCTGTCGGACAAATACAGAGATACCCCTCCCCTTCCTGTTGTCATTGACTTCGCAAGAAATAGCACCACCATCATAACACCTCTCCGCACCGTGCAGGACAGACTATCATCCTCCAGCCGGGTGTGTCCGGAGACCCACTATCAGTGCGCACACGAGGAGTTATGTTTGCCCACATTTACAAGGTGTAACGGGTTTTACGACTGTCCAGACCATGAAGATGAAGCTGACTGTGACAGCTATGTCTGCCCTGTCCATTATCGCTGTTTTGATTCCCAGGTTTGCGTACACCCAAAACCAGGTGTGTGATGGTATCAGCCAATGTCCCAGACAGGACGACGAGTTACTGTGTGATCTGCAGTGCCCAGAGCATTGTGTTTGTCACGGTCTGGCCTTCACCTGTCTGAGATCTTTCCCTGCTCATAGCTATCCTGAAGTGCGGTACTTGAATGTGAATGGTAGTGGCATGAAAATGACTGAACTCTTTGCCAATAAAATGCTGATCTACCTCAATCTTGCGAACTGTCAGCTAACAAATATTTCCAACATAACGTTATCTAATCTCATAACCCTTGATATCAGCAGTAATAGACTTGTCAATATTCCTCTTCAAATTTTGGCGAGTAGTCTAACCCTGAAATCATTTTTCTTATGCAATAAATCCTTTTACAAGCTTTGTGACCGAGAATGCGATGGCATTTCCAGGGGTGAAAATTTTGGATCTGTCACTGACACGTCTTTTCAGGCTGGATCGCGCCATGGTCAATCTGTTTCCTGGGCTTACCTTGTTGAATCTGTCACTCAGTGGCGCCCAGATCGAAACTGGGCTAGGTTTCCAGCCAATGAGAAAACTTCAAGTTCTGGACTTGAAGGGTTGTTCCATGTCAAGCTTGGACATGTTCTCTTCAGAAATCTTGGCCACCTACACACTGTACATGCTGACAACTATGAAGTTTGTTGCGCAGCCAAGCATCTTCCAAACTTCAGAGACTGTCATGCACCTGAAAACGAGCTATCTTCATGCCAGGATTTGTTGAAATCTAATTTCTACAGGATATGTTTGGCTGTTTTCAGCAGCCTGGCTTTAGTGGGTAACGGAATGAGCTTTGTGTTTCGCCTGTCGTCTCTGCGAGGGAGTAGTTCATTAGGTTTCAACGTCTTTGTACTGTACCTGTGCATGTCTGACTTTCTGATGGGTATTTATCTGCATTGGTTGGTATTGCAGACAGACTGTATCAAAATAATTATATTTGGGAGGATGTGAGATGGAGACACAGTGTGTCATGCAAACTGGCTGGCTTTCTCTCTCTGATCTCTTGTGAGGTATCATCTTTCATCATTTGCTTGATCACGTTAGATCGATTTCTTGTTGTTCGCTTTCCGCTCAGTTTCTTGCATTTCACGGAATGGAATGCACAACTGGCTTCTGTCCTGTCATGGATCGTGGGTTTCTTCTTGCTGTAACTCCACTGTTGCCCGGTGTGGCTCACTGGGAATTCTACAGTCAGACTGGGATCTGCATACCTCTACCTGTCACCCAGAAACAGTTTGATGGTCACGATTATTCCTTTGGAATTATGATTGTTTTGAATTTTATCCTGTTTCAGGCCATTGCTCTGGGCCAGCTGGTGATTTATTGGTCTATACGATCTAATACACACTGGCAGGAGACACAAGCAGTCAGCGCTCTCAGGAGCCAGCATAGCCCGCCGACTGTTCACTGTGGTCATATCAGATTTTCTCTGCTGGTTCCCCATTGGTTTACTAGGACTTCTCGCCTCACAAGGTGTGCCTGTCTCTGGGGAACTCAACGTCGTGATGGCTATCATTGTAATGCCGTTGAACTCAGCCTTGAATCCTTTTCTGTATACCATCAATCTGCTGCTGGAGAAACAGAAGAAGAAAAAAAGAAGAAAGGCTTGTTAAGATGATGAAATCTTATAAGTATTGAGTCAAATGATCAAGAATGGTGTTGCGCGTAATATGTATGCGTAGTTTTTAACAAATTAATGTATAATGCATCATTTTTTTTAATCATAATTAGAAATGCGACAAGTGATTTTTTATTTGTAGTAAGTGAACATATACTACTGCATTATGGAGAAAGCAGGTTCTTGCTGTATTGAAGTTAAACCACTTCTGTTAAACTAGAAAAAAAAATCTGTCTTTGAAAAAATCATTGGGACCTTCTGAGCAGCATGTGTGACTAGTGTGGTGTTTCACTCTGAAAATTCTTTCTTGACAGTGTGCATGACGAAGTAGGTGCCGAATTGAACTGTTTTCCTTACTATTCCTATCGAATTTCTTAAAACAAAGTCTGTTCATCTATGACTTTTTTTTTTCCTGTGGGGTATTTCTTTGCTATCTGACAATGATTGCAAATAAAACTTATTTCTTTTCATGTCTTGTAAGGTCATTTAACATTGCATGAAAACCCACGTCCAGGTTCCTCAGAAGGAATGGAAAAACAAGTTTACAACAGAAATTTCGACTCAGGAATACTTATAAGTAACGTTATGTTTCACCTTTTCTTTAGTCATGCTTGAATGGGAAATCCACCTATCGAGGAAATATTGTGGTCTAATCAGGGAAGCAGGAACAGATTTTCCTGAACAGATTGCTAGATCCTAAACACACACACACACACACACACACACACACACACACACACACACACACACACACACACACACACACACACACACACACGCGCGCACGCACGCACGCACGCACGAACGCAGCACGCACCTCTCTCTCTCTCTCTCTCTCTCTCTCTCTCTCTCTCTCTCTCTCTCTCTCTCTCTCTCTCATATATATATATATATATATATATATATATATATATATATATATATATATATATATATACATTATATATATATATATATGT
Source organism: Conus betulinus (assembly GCA_016801955.1). NCBI lineage: Eukaryota > Metazoa > Mollusca > Gastropoda > Neogastropoda > Conidae > Conus > Conus betulinus. The sequence continues at coordinate 77,361 of JADBJO010012023.1, forward strand.
ATATATATATGTATGTATGTATGGTGTGTATGTGTGTGTGTGTGTGTGTGTGTGTGTGTGTGTGTGTGTATCTCTCTCTCTCTCCTCTCTCTCTCTCTCTCTCTCTCTCTCTCTCTCTCTCTCTCTCTCTCTCTCTCTCTTTGAGTGTGTGTGTGTGTGTGTGTGTGTGTGTGTGTGTGTGAGAGAGAGAGAGAGAGAGAGAGAGAGAGAGAGAGAGAGAGAGAGAGAGAGAGAGGGAGAGAGAGAGAGAGAGAGAGAGAGAGAGAGAGAGAGAGAGAGAGAGAGAGAGAGAGAGAGAGAGAGAGAGGGGGTAGATCAAACATGTACCTGTGGCTAGGGAACAACGCATTATTAGGTTATACAGTTCGACAGCCTCCACGAAAAATGTGGCAGTGTTTTTTTTTTTTTTTTTTTTTTTTTTGGATGGACCATCTGGTAGAAATTCAATAGTTACATTATTTTTACGTGTTATCTACCAGAAATATATCACCTATTGTACCTTTTTCGCTATGCAAACGAACAGGTTATACATTGTTACATTTATTGCACACAACAATATACAGACTGTTACATTTTTTTTTAGAAGAATGCAGGAATATTTTTCATTATCATCCCAAGTGGACAGTAAAATGTTCAAGAAAGTTATCAATTGTGTATTTGTGTACTTCTGAAAGGTTAAAAAGGATTAAGTTTGGTTCAGTTCATTTTGCTTTTGCACAGGCACGCCTTAAAACCGGGTCTACACACACACACACACACACACACACACACACACACACACACACACACACACACACACACACACACACACACACACACACACAGAGACACCAGACACACAGAGAGAGAGAGAGAGAGAGAGAGAGAGAGAGAGAGAGAGAGAGAGAGAGAGAGAGAGAGAGTTATGGACGAAGATGAAATAGTTTCTTATCAATCAATAGCAATAGACTGACGTCTTACTATTTCATTGGGTTTTAGCAATAACTGATTTTAAACAAACAAAAAGCAACAGTTACGATAAAATGGTTACAGCTGTCACATTGTTCTAAGGCCTACATTTGGCCTGGGTGAACGGAAGTGCTATAATTGTTTAATGTTTTGTTCAGATTGCTGCGTTGTTGCATTTTGTGTGGAGATTGCTGCATCGTTACATTTAATGTTGTTCCTTGCGCTAGTGTTTAGATCAGAAACACCCCCAAAGATCATGGGCAGAACGAAAAAGGACTATTCAATGGTCTCTCTAGGTAGCTCAGTGAACAGACATTAACAGACTTCTGTTTATTTGCAGAAGGGGGGGGGGGGGGGGGGGGGGGGGGGGGGGGGGGCTTTCTCAACATGACGCACAGAGTCACTCGAGCTGATGTCGACAATAGGAGGACAAAATTATAGCATCGAATTCTATCAACACTGGACAAATTGAACTTGCTAAATGTTGATAACTTGGCGTAACAGGCAAAGGTTTTGCCGATTTCACGTAAGGGCAAATGACTGCCTACTCCACGACATGTGCAGCAATTCGCCAAATGTGTGTCAGAGCTGATATACAGAAAAAATATTCAGTCTAAAAATGAAACCCAGACGTAATTACAACCTATGCTATCCATTTCCATTAAATGTACTTTTTGTATGGGATAATGCATGAGCAGCCTCTATTGAAACAATGTTTATGGGACAGTGGTTGAAAATTGGTAATTTATTCGCAAATAGTCAAAGTTCGACAAAGTTGTTGTTTTGTATAATTTAAAGGCTGTCTGGCAGGCAAATACGTTGGAAGGTTTGAATCGGTGACGCTTTCATAAATCAAACCAAGAAGAGAATATTTCTTAATATGCGCTGCCTAGTTTATACACATACTTACAATAAGAGAGAGAAGGGGGATAGGAGTGTGTGTGTGTGTGTGGTGTGGGGGGGGGGGGGGAGACAAGACAGACAGACAGACATCTCTGAAATTTCGATCAAGAGTATGTGACTACTTTCACAAGGTAATGTGTGCTCTCTCTCTCTCTCTCTCTCTCTCTCTCTCTCTCTCTCTCTCTCTCTCTCTCTCTCTCTATTTGTCATAATAAACAAATTATCCGAACATGGAGTTCACCGGTGATCGTCAAGGTGTGCGGTCGCATTCTCTCGCTCCTGTTTCAGCAGTGAGAATACACGCAATGTGATTCGCAGTAGACTAGCTTGGCTTACGGAGCGTGCAAGAGAGCAGTGAACAGTGAGTATTAGGCTGTGAGAATCAGTGAGAATCAGTTGTAGGCTTGCGGAAGAATTATACGCTTCCTCTGTCATGTAGACCGATGATATCATGACAACAGAATTTTCACCTTATTTTACAGACAGTGGGAAAAGAAAAAACATTGTGCTCCACAGACAGTAACTGCTCAACGGATAGTGAACATCCAGAAGAAAAGAAGGAGAGAGAAGGAGGGTGACAGCAAGAAACTAAGACTAGACACCATTAGTGCTACAGAAATGGAAGAAGTTAACAAACACCCTCAGCACTATTATGCAAAAGCTGGCTACAGTCAGTACCAAGGAGGACATTGAGAATATGAGGTCCGAGTTCAGGAGAGAGATGGCACAGCTGACTGAAAGACTTGATCGACGGATAGATATCCTTGAAAGTAGCCTGTTCGACCTGCAGAAAGATCAAGACAGTCTGACCCAGGAGGTGCAACAACTGAAGGCTGAGAATGCATCCCTAAGGTCCAAGGTGGAGGCCAGCCAGAAGGAGACCCTGATGCGCACAGACAGAACGACCATGAGCACACGGGCGTTCTTGGAACGTTCGTGTACACGGGCTGAAAGAGGCAACCAAACCCGCGGAGGGGACAGCGGTTGACTGCATCCAAAAGTGCGTGCAGCTGTTCTCGGAGAGGGTGGGTGTGGCCGTCAGTGCCGCAGACATCCAAGTCGCGCACCGTGCAGGCATAGCGGGGGGACCGACAGGGGGTGCGGAAGGGAACAAGCCGCGTCCGAACCTGGTAAGATTTTTTTCCAGACAAAAGAAGAGGGAAGTGTTAGCCAATCGCAGGAGACTCAAGCAAACAGGAATTTCTATCAGTGAGGACTTGACTGTACTGAACCTCAAACTTCTGAAACAAACAGCCGATCACTCAGCCACGATGTCAGCCTGGGCATCAAACGGCAAAGTCATCGCCAAACTAAAAAATGGAAAGACTGTCAGACTGAGCATGGAAAACGAAGTAAACTCATTCCTCCAAAAGGACATGTCCCGTTGATTCACCTATTTGGAGAGAAGTAATTTCCATAAAAAGTATGTGCTCGTTGTTTTGTGCTTTCTTCATTTCTTCATTTCCTTAAACTTCATTTCCTTAAATACTTGAGTTGTTAAGGCAATAGTGTGAAGATGACATTTGTAAAGTCGTTTTGTGCATTAATACATTTTTCATTAAGTGGATAATGAAACTAGTACCTCGTTCTTATGCGATGAAAAAAAATTGTAACCCTATAGACGGGTTGTAGTTGTTTGTTGTTGTTGTTGTTGTTGTTGTTGTTGTTGTGTTGTTTTTGTACACATGATTATGTCCTTTGAATTACCGATCAAACTATAATCAGTTGATATGTTTTTCGTTGCTAATTAATTCTTCTACTATCCTGTTAAAGAGGGGTTTGTATGATTCGATTGAGATAGGAGTAAGTTTAGGAAAATGAGAGCCACAAATGTCTACTTATTTAGTGTATTTATTCAAGTATTCATTTATATGGTATTATTTTCTAAAAAACTTCTCCTTTTGCCCCCCCCCCCCCCCTCCCACTGCCCCTTCCCCCTCTCTGCCCCCATCCTCTGCCCCCACTCCCAGTCCTTTTCCTCTTTTCCCCCCACCCTCTCCCCTCCACCTCCTTGCTCCCGAAATCGAAAGTTATAATCATGCGCTCATGAGTATGATGATAGAACTGTGTGTTTTGTTTTCTAAAACTCCCCCCGCCCCCCTTCGTCCACTCTCCTCCTGTCCTATTCTCTCTGCCCCCCCTCCCCTGCCCCCATTCCCAATGCTATTCCCCCCTTTCGCCCTCCCCTCCCCCTCTCGCCCCCACCCCCAAAATAAACCCCCCCCCCCCCCCCCCCCCCCCCCCCCCCCCCCCCCCCCCCCCCCCCCCCCCCCCCCCCCCCCCCTCCCCCTCCTCCTCTGCTCCCGTAATCGAAAGCAATAATTATGCGCTCATGAGCATGATGATAGAACTGTGTGTGTTCTGTTTTCTAAAAACTTCCTTTACTCCCCCCCCCCCCCCCCCCCCTCCCTCTGCCCCTTTCTCCCCTGCTTTTCTATCCCCTCTGTCCCCGTCCTCTGCCCCCATCCCGTTGCTATTCCCCTTCCCTCCCCTCCCCCTCCCGCCTCCCTGCTCCCGAAATTGAAAGAAATAACTGTGCACTCATGAGCATGATGATGGAACTGTGTGTGTGTTGGTAGGCCTTTGTGTGGGTGTGCGTGTGTGCGCTCGAGCGCGAGCGCGCGCTGTGTGTATGTGTGTGTGTGTGTGTGTGTGTGTGTGTGTGTGTGTGTGTGTGTGTGCGTGTGTGTGCGAAGGCACTGGTGTGTAGAGAGTGTGAATGTAGGTGGATCTGGGTGTCGGCGGAGGTGCGCAAGTGTGTATGTGTGTGTGGGTGAGATGATTGCATCCTTTTCGTTGAACAGTGTTTGGTTTCGTTGTTGTTATTTTGAGTTTTTTGGGTTGTTATTTTTTGTTTGTTTGTTGTTGTTGTTTGTTTATGTATTTTTTTTAACCTATTAAGGAATTGGACAATGGTTTTGGTATCGATTTACAGCCTGTCTGATAATGGTGGCCTGCAAAGATGTGGACATTGCCAAATAGACTTTCAGTGGCTATGTGGAATGCGAATGAATTAACTTGCATGTTGAGTGTTGCAAGTAAATACACTAAAAACATGATACTATTGGCTTTGAAATATGTGGGTTTAAAAAAAATATGTGTTTGGGGGGAGGGGGGCGGTGGGGGAGAGATGGGGGAGAAAGGGGTTAGGACTATAAGGTAGAAAAATAGGTAGAATGTCTTCCGGACAAACATGTTTGTATATCGGCATGATTTTATACGGTACGTGTGGAAGTATGGCTCACAATTTTGTGTGCGTGTGTGTGTGTGTGTGTGTGTGTGTGTGTGTGTGTGTGTGTGGTGTGTGTGTAAAAACATTCATTGGGTATGTGAAAGTTAAAGCTGGGACTTAACCTGCTGATACTAAGAATGACACAAAACAGCCTTTTCGGGGTGACTGGAGGATTGCAGAGCCTTGTGAATGATTATTCTCAGTACACTGGCGTGTATAGGGTGTAACATTTTTTTTTTTTTTTTTTTTTTTTTTTTTTTTTTGGGGGGGGGGGGGGTGGGGGGGGGGGGGGGGGGGTGTGATTCAGAGAACAGCGATTTTAATTTATGCTGAGGATGTTGAGGATTATAATATTTAAGATGTCTTTCTACTGGCTTGCTAATAACATATACAAAAAACTATCCTACATGTGGAATTGAAGTGGGTTATAAACTCATACCTATGGTCAGTTACCACTGCTGCCAGTATTCATCGGCATCATCATCACCATCGTCGTCGTCATCATTATTAGTCCTAATATTGCTTCGATTGATGTTGCTGCTGATGCTGCTCGATATCGTTTTTCAACGTGATTGTGATGACACGCCATATTGGTAATAGTATTACTTCTGATGTTGTTGTTGTTGCTATCACTGTCATTTTTCTTGTTCTTATTATTATTGTTATCAGTATTACTATTACAATGATTATTTTATTAGTGTGGTGGTTGTGGTAGTGGTAATAACATTAATATTGATATTA
>JADBJO010012024.1:0-20000 GCA_016801955.1 Conus betulinus
TGGCTACTGCATTCCTGCGACTGCTGTGAAAAAAAAGAAAGTGTGTGTGTGTGTGTGTGTGTGTGTGTGTGTGTGTGTGTGTGTGTGTGTGTGTGTGTTGAGGGCGTACGGTATCAATTCAAAATGATGAAAAGATTAAAACGAAGACTCAAAGTCACTGTATTGCTTATAATCAATTTTGAATGGATTTTTCTTGTCGTGATTTCTGGAAGAAAAAGAAAAAATGTAACTTTACTTATGAAGGGAGAAAAAAAAATCAGATCATTGATAAGATCTGTTGGTGAAAGAAGTCGGCTGACTTTTGTGGAGAATAAACTTGTCCATTCTGTGTAAGCTTGTATTGTAAGAATCCAAAGATTTTTTTGGTCCCGACTGCCTTTAACCCAGGACTGTGTTTATTATAGGCTCATCTGAAAAGACTGGGATTAAACAGTCGAAATTCATCCATATACTGGACGTGTTTCTGAGAGTATGGCTAAAATGTTCTGACAACACTGCAGGTGTCAATATCTCTCAGGCCCGGCTGACTTTGGGATACATTATAAAAATAGGCGCATATTACAGCCCTGTCATGGGGGTTTCAGACTGCAATGGTACTCAATAGCATCATCTTTATCATATTCATCCTCATCGATTAGCATGGAAAAAAAGTCTGAGAAGTTCTGTGGCTCTTCATGCCCAGCGCTCATGGTGACCTCAGTTTCGATCTTCTGTCCATGTTTGTGTTCTTGGTGAGTCCAGGTCGAGGTCGGCCAAATTGGTCAACTCACTGGGACTATGGTTGTATGACGTGGTGGCAACATTGGTAAGCTCACTGGATGGACTGTGGTTGGATGGACAATGGTTGGATGGACTATGGTTGGGTGGACTATGATTGGGTGGACTATGGGGGTGGACTATGGTTGGATGGACTATGGTTGGATGGACTATGGTTGGGTGGACTATGGTTGGATGGACTATGGTTGGATGGACTATGGTTGGGTGGACTATGGTTGGATGGACTATGGTTGGGTGGACTATGGTTGGGTGGACTATGGTTGGATGACGTGGTGGAAACATTGGCGAGCTCACTGGATGGACTATAGTTGGATGGACTGTGGTTGGGTGGACTATGGTTGGATGGACTATGGTTGGATGGACTATGGTTGGATGACGTGGTGGTGCCTTCCGATAGGAAATGCTCATTCATGTTGGCCGCGCGACTTAGCGATAATAATCTTCAATACCGGGCTCAGCAGGTGGTGTGCTGCGTGAGTTGGATCAGAACAGGCACTGCAATAAGACAAAAAGGGCATGGCTACGGATGGGGAGTCTGAATGACAGGTGGGAGACAAGATGGGGGAAGTAGCTCAGAAGATGAGGTGACCAAAAATGCTATAAAAGACTGCCCAGAACAGAAAAAGAGACCGGTTCTTTTGGTATAGTTTTTGAGAGAAATTAATGAACTAGTAAAGCGATATTACCTATTACTGTTCATACCCTGTTATGTCATCTCCTTTAAGCATTCATATACGTTTTAATTTTTTCAGGATTATTACTGGATATTAGTGTTCTAGACGTGTTGTTGTTGAATCTCCTTATTGCGGAAAGTTGGCAACAAGGTCAGCTGAAATACGGTAGGGTATTAGCCCACCTTCAATGAATTCGTATGTGATAGAGATGGCACTAGGCTAAACATTAATTTTTATGTTCAAAACGAGGTGACTGAGGGCGGAAAATGAAACAAATTTGAAAAGGAATGGTATTACTTCCACCAGGCAATACAGACAAACAGATCGTCCTGTTTGGTCTTGTAATCGTTTTGTAATGTTTTTGTTTAAGATGTTCAATAAAAAGTGTGCATTTCATGATCTGTCATGAGAGGTCAATGTATGAATTCGATTACCTGACAAAACTTTCTAATGATACATCTTTATTATTTAAGCTATAACCTTTGACTTCCTTAGGTAAATAATTGCATGCTAGATGTCATGTATTAAGTAACGTACATGAATGGAGCACTGAACGGAACAGTGCTCAGTCCCACATAGAAATCAAACTTGCGGCTGCGACCCCACACCATTTCCTTCAGTGCCTCCATTTTCTCCCTGGAAGTGAACATTGCCAAGTGACCACCCATCCTTCTGCAGACCTTCCTGGCCTCGGTGTGAGCGAGTGGTGCAGATGGTCTGACCAGTACATAGCAGTGGTTGTCCACCATGAAGCCGTCGGGGCCACAGGTCTGGTGCCAACAGTGTTTCTTCATCTTCTCCCCCAGAGCACTGTACTCTAAGGTTACAGGCCAGGTGGGGCTGGAAGTGGGGCCAATAAGGCACTGAGCAGTTCCACTGACCGTCTTCCAGCTTTTCTGGTGTCGACTGAATCTGCGGCAGCAACACACACACACACACACACACACACACACACACACACACACACACACACACACACACACACACACACACACGCACGCACCCACCCCCCCCCCCCCCCCCCCACACATGCACGCGCACGCGCGCACACACACGCACATACACACACACACACACACACACACACACACACACACACACACACACACACACACACACACACACACACACACACACACAATCTATCGATGAATCGATCCATGGACAGAATAAGTTCACTGAGATAACAAGTTCAAAGTATTCAGTAACAAGATGCAAAGCATATTAACGTGATCTCAGTTTATCCTCAATACGCGTGAGATGTTCCATAAAGAGGTCACTGAGGAGAAACACATCAGGTTTCGAAATACCGGTATCTGACAAGGAGTTACATGTTAGTGAGTTTTCTCCCTATTGGAGATTGTCTCTCCCCTTGGAGACTATAAACATGCTGAAGGCTCATTTTGAGAAGCATTTATTATTCCCCATTCACCCACTCAAGCACATACTGTTAGTGAGGCAGAATTATCTACGACTGCAGATATGAATGCTTATCTTCCCCTATTTGTTCAATCTAAGACATAAGAGCAAGCTTTGTTTATAATTGAATATTTCTTGCAGTCACTGCAACACCTAGCTGCTCTGTAAGTTGCTGGAACGGTGCTGGTACTTATCCTTGGAATTTAACAGTTCATTGTAATTTTAGTCCCTTGTGGATTCATTCCAAGAACTGGCCCTCAGCACTTATGTCTTAAGAGGTAAGCGTTTTATATTTTTTATTTTTCACAAGAAAATGTAGCTTGTTTTGCTCTTTCATGGTTTTCTTTTGCTTCTTAGGTGACACCTTTGGTTGGTTTTTTGAAACTCAACAAAACATACTACGGTATTTGCACACCAGCCTTTTTCTGGGATAGCATTCTTCTTAAAATAAAAGAAGCAGAGGAGTCAAGTTACCACTTTCCGCGGTAACTGAGGAGAAAAAATCAGGTTTCGAAATACCGGTATCTGACAAGGAGTTACATATATCTGACAAGGAGTTACATGTTAGTGAGTTTTGTCCCTATTGGAGATTGTCTCTCCCCCTTGGAGACTATAAACTTGCTGAAGGCTCATTTTGAGAGCATTTATTATTCCCCATTCACCCACTCAAGCACATGCTGTTAGTTAGGCAGAATTATCTACCACTGCAGATATGAATGCTTATCTTCCCCTATTTGTTCAATCTAAGACATAAGAGCAAGCTTTGTTTATAAATTATATATATATATATATATATATATATATATATATATATATATATATATATATACGCGCACGTATGCACGCACGCCCCCCCATCCCACGCACGCGCGCACACACACACACACACACACACACACACACACACACACACACACACACACACACAATCTATCGATGAATTCATCGATCCATGGACAGTATAAGTTCACTGAGATAACAAGTTCAAAGTATTCAGTAACAAGATGCAAAGCATATTAACGTACTCTCAGTTTATCCTGAATGCGCGTGAGATATTCCATAAAGAGGTAAAACCGTCTGGGCTGGTCTAACCGCTAGTAATGGCTATTCTGGTAAACATCGGCATCAACATGAACATACTTACAAATTTACAGAAAGATCGGCCAAGAACTTTCTGAGATTTTCCATCAAGAAGAAACCCATTATGGCCGATAGTAACGGCTATATTGGTAAACATCGGGCATCATCCGTGACCCCATAATGAACATAACTACACATTTTCAGAAATATCGGCCACATACTTTCCGAGATATTCCATGAAGAAGAAAATCCGTTACGGGCCGTTATAGCCTTTAGAAACGGCTATAACGGTAAACTAAAACATCGGAGATCATTCGTGAACAATAATAAAAACATACCTACAAATTTTAAGCAACATCGGCTACATACTTTCTGAAATATTCCATAAAAAAAGAAAAACAGTAATGGGTCGTTGTAGCCTTTAGTAATGGCTATAACGGTAAATTAAAGCGTCAGGCATCATCTGTGACCCACGATGAACATACCTACAAATTTCAGAAAGATCGACCAAGTACTTTATCAGACATTCAGTTAAAAAAAAACAAACTGTTATGGACGTTGTAGCTGTTAGTAACGGTAAACTAAAACGTCGGGCATCATCCGTCGCCAATAATGAACATACATACACATTTTTCAGAAAGATCGACAAAGTGCTTTCTGAGATATTCCATAAAGAAGAACAATCCGTTATGGGCCATCATAGCCGTTAGTAGCAGCTATAACGGTAAACTAAAAAGATCGGGCATCATCCGTAGCCCACAGTGAACATGCCTGCTAATTTTCACTAGGATCGGCCAAGTACTTTGGAGAAATTCCATAAAGAAGAAAAACCGTTACAGGCCGTTACAGCCGTTAGTAAAGGCTAACGGTAAACTAAAACATCGGGTATCATCCTTGACCCATAATGAACATACTTGCTAATTTTCACAAAGATCGCCCGAGTACTTTCTGAGATATTCCATGAAGAAGAAAAACCATTCCAGGCCGTTGATAACGGCTATAACGGTAAACTAAAACATCGGCCATTATCCGTGACCCATAATGAACATACATACCAATTTTCACAAAGAACGGACAAGTACTTTCGGAGATATTCCATAAAGAAGAAAAACTGTTACAGGCCGTTACAGCCGTTAGTAACGGCTATAACAGTAAACTAAAACATCGGGCATTATTCATGACCCATAATGAAGATATCTACAAATTTTCAGAAAGATCGGCCAAGCAATCGCCGAGATATTCCATAAAATATGAAAAAACCGTTACAGCCGTTAGTAAGGGCTATAACGGGGTAAACTAAAACATCGGGCATCATCCGTCACCCATAATGAACATACGCGCGCTAATTTTCACAAAGATCGGCCGAGCACTTTCTGAGATATTCCATGAAGAAGAAAAACCACTACAGGCCCTAAGTAACGGCTATAACGGTAAACTAAAACATCAGCATCATCCGTGACCCGTAATGAACATACTTGCTAATTTTCACAAAGATCGACCAAGTACTTTTTGAGATATTCCATAAAGAAAAAAACCCGTTACAGGCCGTTACAGCCGTTAGTGACGACTATAAACGTAAACTAAAACATTGGGCATTATTCTTGACCCATAATGAACATACCTACATTTTCCAGAAATCGGCGAAGTTCTTCCTGACATATTCCAAAAAAAAGAAAAACCGTTACAGCCGTAAGTAACGGCTATAACGGGGTAAACTAAAACATCGGGCATAATCCGTGACCCATAATGAATATACCTGCGTAATTTTCACTAAGATCTGCCAAGTACTTTTGGAGAAATTCCACAAAGAAGAAACACTGTTACAGGCCGTGACAGCCGTTAGTAACGGCTATAACTGGGTAAACTAAAAACATCGGGTATCATCCGTGACCCATAATGAACATACCTACAAATTTTCAGAAAGATCGACAAAGTGCTTTTGAGATATTCCATAAAGAATAAAAACTGTCATCGGCTGTTATAGCCGTTAGTAACGTCTATAACAGTAAACTAAAACATCGTTGCATCATCCGTAACCCATAGTGAATATACCTGCTGATTTTCACAAACATTTGCCAAGTACTTCCGGAGATATTCCATAAAGAAGAAAAACCGTTACAGGCCATTACATCCGTTAGTAACGGCTATAATGACAAACTAAAACATCGGGCACCATCCGTGACCCATAATGAACATACCTGCTAATTTTCACAAAGATAGGCCAAGTACTTTCTGAGATATTCCATGAAGGAAAAAAAGAGAAACCTACAGGCCGTTCGTAACGGCTATAACAGTAAACTAAAACATCGAGCATTATTTGTGACAGATAACGAACGTACGTGCTAATTTTCACACAGATCGGCTATGTACTTTCTGAAATATTCCATGTGGAAGAAAAACCGTTACAGGCTGCTACAGCCGTTGATAACGGCTATAACGGTAAACTAACACATCCGGCATTATTCTTGACCCACAATGAACATTCCTACAAATTTTCAGAAAGACCAGCCAAGTTCTTCCTGAGAATTTCCATAAAGAGGAAAAACCGTTACAAGCCGTTACAGCGTTAGTCACGGCTATAACGGGATAAGCTAAACATCGGGCATCATCCGTGACCTATAATGAACAAACCTACTAATTTTCACAAAGATCAGCCATATACTTTCTGAGATATTCCATGAAGAAGAAAAACCGTTACAGGCCGTTACAGTCGTTAGTAACCGCTATAACGGTAAAGTAAAACATCGGGCATTATTCGTGACCCATAATGAACGTAACTAGAAATTTTCAGAAAGATCGGCCAAGTACTATTTGAGGTATTCTATAAAGAAAGAAAACCGTTACAGGCCGTTACAGCCGTAAGTAACAGCTATAACCGGGTACACTAAAAATCGGGCATCATCCATGACCCATAATGAACATACGTGCTAATTTTCACAAAGATCGGCCAAGTACTTTCGGAGATATTCGAAAAAGAGAAAAAAAGCGTTACCGGCCGTTACATCCGTTAGTAACGGCTATAACGGTAAACTAATCATTGGGCATCATCCTTGACCTATAATGAACATACCTACAAATTTTCAGAAAGATCGGCGCCGTAGTTTTGTCTGGAGAGAGTGGAAAACATTTTGACCACAGACAGACAGACAGACAGACAGACACACACACACACACACACACACACACACACACACACACACACACACACACACACACACACACACACACACACACACACACACACACATATATACACACGCGCGCGCGCGCGCGCACACACACACACACAGCATTTCTTTGTTCCCATTCTAAAGTACTCCTTGTTCTACATGTATATAAGAAGTGGGAGTACAACAAACAGAAGACTCACGATTCAACACCCAACACTTATCGCAAAACAAGAAAGCGCAGCTCTTAAACACTTTTACATCAAGTCAAGTCAAGTCAAGTCAAATCAAGTAAACTTTATTATCTCAATTCGAGAAATTAGTTTTTGTGGTCACACACGTTCACGCACATAAATAATGTTTTTGTCACACATGACCCACTTATATGACGTATGACATACATTCATATAAAAGAATTTGGATTTTAAGGTGACTGCATAATATAAAAATAATACTATATAAATTACATTCCTACAACGCATTTGACGATAAATTCTAGGATGAGATTTAAAACTAAAATAACACAACTATTTTTTTTCATCTAAATGCAACAGTACGCTCACTCTGAGTTTTAAATTATGTATCTTTATAAAACAAATGTAACAATAATCCATAGTTAAAAAGCAATTAAACATCGCCTCTGTTCAGAAAATCAATGGACAGGGGAATAAAACTTTGTTTAAATCTGACACTTCTGCATTTCACCGATCGATATCTTCGTCCTGACTGAAGAAGGTCATACTGATTTGCAAGAACGTGGGCCTGGTCACACGCAATCTTCTTCGCTTTACAAACAACACGGCACCTGTACAGCTCACTCAGACTTTTTTTGTCTCCCACCAATGATTTTTCCTCCCACGTTCATCAATTTCTCAAGCACATTCTACTCTTCATAGTCAACCCACCATACCAACACATAAATGAGAAAGTTAAAACAGATTCTAAAAAGCATGATGAAAAATGTCCGAAGAATGTCAGTATTCGCATGAAATGACCGCAGCTTGCAAAGACAATACAATCTGGTTTGACTTTTTTGTGGACATAATCAACATGGGATTTAAAATTTAGATTATCGTCCTAAATTTTGTACGATTCAACACGTTCTACTTCAACACCTTTGGTAAAAAGCGGTGGTGCAACTTTTGGATTTTTTCTAAAACCAATGAACATATCTTCTGTTTGTTGTTACATTCAGATCAAGATAGTTATGATCGCACCACTCAACAAATCTTTGAACCTCCTTGAAGTAAACAGAGTCAGAGTTGGACAGATCCTCAAGTGCTGAGTCATCTGAATATTTAATGTACAATGTCGAATCACTTCCTGAAAAAAAATCATTTGTGTACAGAGTAAAAAAGCACCGGAGATAAAACAGTACCCTGAGGTGCGCCAGTTGAAATGACTCTAGAAGACGAAACAGCACTTTGATATCGAAGAGACTGTGTCCTCTGTGTTAGAAAATCAATTATCCGAAGAATGAGTTTGTTACACACATTTATGTTACTGAATTTCTTTGCCATGAGATGTGGTTGTATAGTGTTGAATGCTGATGAGAAATTTTAAAAAAAATGCGTACAAAGGAGGCAGGTTTTTCGAGGTGTGAAAACGCATGATGGAGATGTGTGAGTGTGGCATCATCTGTTTGATCTGTTCTGTTTGTATGCGAACTGAAACGGGTCTTGGTACTGTGTGGTATCTTTTAAAACAGAACAGAGGACAATTCTTTCAAGACATTTCATTCCAACAGATGTGAGGGCAACTGGTCGGTAATCATTTAAACAGCTTGGGTTGAGTTCAGTCTCTTCACATCACTTTTGCTCTCTCCTTTTCTCAATGACTCATAGATCATAAAACCGAAAGTTCTCTGAGCATAAGGCAGTACAGCCAATCAATGATCATGGAGAATTTTAGAAGGTTCAGGAATTATGACATAGCACTGCCAATTAGAATACGTGGACTGTCTGGAAGAATTGTGAAGAACCAGTCACAATGCTCTCAGAATGTTCCGTGCCCTTTCTACCTTGTTCTAGTACTTTAAAAAGACCTCCTGAATCATTGCTCGATTTGTACACGTGTAATTTGGTTTAAGAAAGAAAACGGCACAAGAAAGTGGAGACATGCAAACCAACCCACTCGAGATATGTAAATCTGATTTCAACGGATGATGGTGATAATTATGAAGGTAATAAGAAGTAAAGTTGAACCGTTTGTAACAACGTGTTTACCCTTCACAAAAATTGCACACCAACACCACTCTTCCTGCTGTCTATTTTACAACCAAGTACAAGCAAGAAACAATTTCAAGAGAAAAGAAAAAGCCACACACACTCGCACATGATAATATATACGTCAGATGAAATCACATGAGGAGAGTGGCATTTTCTCAAAAGTTTTTTTTCTCAGATTTAAAACGCTGGACTCGCTCCACAAGCATAAAGGGCACAGAGGTTGATGCAAAACTTTTAAAAGTTATGATTTGTGATAACCTGGATCCTGATGCCTTCAGTTTTCAAATACGAAAAGGAGCAAACATCAAAATGCTCACCAGGTTTAATACATAACTTTACAGGACAGATCTGCGTTTAAGTTGGAAGGAGGAGGTACAGGAAATGATCTTTCTCCAGTCAGTGCTGTACCAGTTTTTCATGTTCCACTGAAAGGTGGGTCAATAGTACCAGCAAGCCACAGCTGTTTCGTTCTGTGAAGTACTCATCAGGCTTGCTAGCGATCCCTGGCTACCTGCTGGTCAGAGGCACTTCCATACTAGCTTAAAGGTAACTCGTGGAAGTCAGCCAGATCCCTTAGCATATATGAAAAGTGTCAGCCCCTCCCTCCCCTCCTAAAAACACACACACACACACACACACACACACACACACACACACACACACACACACACACACAAATGAAAACAAACGGGGGAAAAAAACAGAGCGCTCGGTGAAAGAAAAAATGAGAATTTAAAGGTAATTGTACACTAGTATTTGTCTAAAAAATCATGATGGGAAATGTGAAACGACATGGTGTGGGGACTCACTGGGAATAAGTACCCACAAGGATTACGAATTGCTTTTAAATCACAATTTTCGAAAGACAAGACGCCCGTTCCACAAGCTCAAGGGGCTAACAGGGTAAAATCAGCATATGGAAAATGATAGAAATAATGAGAAAGCCTGGACCCAAATGCCTTCCATTTTCAGACAGGAGGTGCAGTAAACTTCAAACCTGTCTTGGTTAAATACTGGACTTGAAGAGAGATATTTCTGTTTGAGGGAAAGAGGGCGTGCACGGGAAACAACCCTTCTCCAGTGAGAGCTCTGTTGGTTTTATTGCGCCATCAAAGGGGAGACCAGCGGGACTAGTAACCGACAGCAGTTTCACTGTGTGGACATGTTTGATCAAACGGATGGTCACATCATTCTTTGACATCAGAAATGCCTTTGCTACTGACTGGCACATCAAACTACCACAGAACCGGTCGAAAATGGGAGTTTCCTCAAAGATCTTCAAGCGAATGAGACCAGTTCCCTTTCCTGGATAAACAAAGGTTGCTGGAGAGACGCCATTGCGTTCCAACGTACACACACACACACACACACACACACACACACACACACACACACACACACACACACACTCACACACCTTTCTCCCTCCCCTGCCTCCTGCATGGGCTTGCAAGTACACGCTTAGAATCACAGGACAAAAACACCCATGTATTGTAATGTAATGTTCTCTCTCTCTCTCTCTCTCTCAATCTCTCTCTCTCTCTCTCTCTCTCTCTCTCTCTCTCTCTCTCTCTCTCTCTCTCTCTCTCTCTCTCTGTGCGTGCGTGCGTGCATGTGTGCGCGCGCGCGCGCGCGTGTGTGTGTGTGTGTGTGTGTGTGTGTGTGTGTGTGTGTGTGTGTGTGTGTGTGTGACAACTATATATGAGTATGTATGTTTGTGTATGACAGGAAGAATAGTGGGTGGTGATCACTGAGTGTGTGTGTGTGTGTGTGTGTGTGTGTGTGTGTGTGTGTGTGTGTGCGTGCGTGTGTGTGTGTGTGTGTGTGTGTGTGTGTGTGTGTGTGTGTGTGTGTGTGTGTGTGTGTGTGTGCGCGTACGCGTTTGTGTGTGTGTGTTTTGCACATGCGCGCGTGCGTGTGTTCACACACAAAATAAAGTATCAAAAGCACTGATAGGCCGAGGAAAAGGCAGACTTATTTACATACACATGGGCGGACACTGGGTTCAACTTCTCCCTACCATCATGCATAGAAACTGACCTTGTGGAAACTGAAGAGAATTCTAAATCCGCCAAACATGAAATACACTGCACAATGCTGCGCAGCAGGGTCTGGGAATCTGACGGATCGTGGTCTAAGCCTTACGGATTTCAACTGAAAGTACAATTCTTCAGTGTGGTTGTAAACTTCCGGCAAGGAAACATAATCGTTGTATTGCAGTGTCCACAGCAATCGTTTGGCATCTTGGTAGTGACTGTACAGACTGAGTTGTGCTGAATAATCGATTTCCACGTGCAGGTCACTGAGCATGATCACGTGAGATGTAGGCACGGTCAGTGTGGCCGACATGACAGGGAGACCCAAGGGATGGTGGATCATGGACTCCGAATTGAACCCTGGGGACTGCACGAACCCTGAGGAAATTATCCTGAGTTGCTGGCGGTTACTGATCAAACGATTTATTAAATGATTTCTGTCTGTTCATGAATGATTTATTCAGTCATCTTTCTATGGCCCCAGAGCATTATGCGTCATAATATCTTTGTTAGAGTATTTCACAAACAGGATATGCTGCAACTGAGAACATGTTAATTTGGATTCCAAATTTTGGTAAATGATGTACTTTGATTTTTGTTTTCTAAATCTTTCTCTTTACTTTTTTGTATCAAGCTACCTTTATCAGTGTATTTATTTAAGTTAATATAAAAAGGTAACAGGTTGTCAATTCTTTTAAGTGGCAAAAAGTTACATTTGATCAATAGCGTAAAAACAAGTTAGATATCCATAATGTCATATTTCCACCACCCCCATTCCCGGCCGTCAACACCTCAACCATCATCTCTACCTCCCAAATCATTAAAAGCAGTTTCCCACAAGAGTTTGGCCAGTAAACCTCCATGTGTGACTTTTAATGTGAAGTGATACTGAATGGTTAAATGTCACATTCGAAAATAACATGTGCAAAAATTCAGTCCAGACATTTTTGAGGAAGAAGGATGATGAGCCAACATATCAGTTCTTAAGTAAATTAGATGACAACTTTTTTCAAAACTAGAAAACGGCTTTTTTTTTCTACACAGCAATATGCTGGAGTAAAAGAAAAAATAGCATGCAGCAGTAATGACCTGTATATGACCCAGCCTATTCAGGGTGCAAAGTGTTAAGGGCCAAAGCTTTTGTAATGGCTGAGAGAGAAGGAAAAGGGAGTGTGTGTGTGTGTGGGGGGGGGGGGGGGGGCGTCTTCTCTGAAGACCCTCTGCGGTCTAGCTGCTCTTAAAGTATCGTCCTGCTTACCAATAAAGAAAGACTATTTCAGTAACTATATTGATTCTTACCTAAATATGATGAGAAGTGAACCACTTTTAAAGAAGCTCGCTTAGACCGATTATAGACGTTTACACTGATGACCATTGTCACGTTGTAGTCAACGTCATATTGTTTCATCCTGAAAACCACGCCTATTTCAGCTTCACGAGCGATGTACAACGGTAAAGGGTCATATTCCGGTTCTCACACCCTGTCCACAAGACTTTGTTCAGTTCATGGTCGTTCATCAAGCACCGGCTGAATAAGGCCTTCTCATAGATCAAGACAGAATTGCCGGGCCTGCAGGTCTCTGATGCTGTAAATCAATATGTAAGCTTTCCTCGCTTGGGCCCATAAAATAAAGCTCTGGCTCGACTTTATCCTTTTTACAGCTAAACACGATCGTGCAGGTTAAAGAAGTGTTTTGTGGAATGTTCACATTGTTCGATTTCGAATGACGAAGATGTATAGATGCGTGGGAAACAGTGTAAGTGAGTCGCCTGTCTTCAGACAGCATGCAGTCAAGGATGTCAGACGTGCCAACCGTTCTAGAGTCTTTTGGCTGCCGCCTCTCACGCTGGTCCCTGTGTGCTAGGCATTTGAAAGAAAAGATATTGATTATAAATTGCATTCAGTATGGTTAACAGACACAAAGCCAGGGGTAGGAATTCTTTATTGTCTAAATGGACAGGGGCCTGGGGTTCGTGCATGTAGAGTGTGCACTGACATTCATCCACTCCCATAGGACACAGACCCCACGATTTGTTCCTGTCTTCCTTGTAGGTTTATTTCTTCATTTAACACCAGCAGCCCCACTGGCAGCAGCAACCACCTGTCCAACAACATGCACAGTCCAAAAATAAGAGGGGAAAACCTTTAACTCCGTTGGACACTGGTATTCCCCCTTTGACGCCCGCAGTTAATTTATGAATAAACCAGTTAGCCTCTTGTTAGCCAACAACAAATCACCACCGGGGTGCACTCGCTTCTCATTCAGAACAAGAGGGAACTTACACACTGCTACCAGTGTCAACATACATCATCAATAACATCAAAGTTATCTTTTTACACAAAACGATAATTACTTGAACAACAAAATTTATGATAAAAAAAAACAACAACTAAATCAATAAGCTAAGAGAGAGAGAGAGAGAGAGAGAGAGAGAGAGAGAGGTGGTGATTCAGCACTTCTTTATCCTTATCTAACATGAATTACTGCCCTTTTATCGACATAATTTAGCCACTTGTCAGCAGTCTCACCTCTACATTTTCTGTCCTGCCACTGGCATCTCTACAAAAAAAAAACATAAGTTGCCTGTCACACACAATACAGATGTCTTTAAAGGCAAGACAACCACACAAAAATTACATCCAACGTACAACACGTCGGACATCTTCCCCATGATCCACGTCACAAAGTCACATGGGCTGTACTATGTTCAGTGCATCACACACCCAGCTATCCAGTAGCAGACGAGATTCACAGTCTCGCTACCCAACACGCATCCCTCGATTGACGTCAAGTTGGAATGACGCTATTTGGTTTCTCCACTATATAACTAACACACTGTAATGTTTTTGAATGACGAGAACATGGTGCAATTAAGCAAAACAGAAACACGGTATACAGGGTCTGGTCTTTGGATCAAACCAAACAACATCTACGAAGAATATAGCTTGCTAAAAATTTTCATCCTTACACAAAGGATTAAAAAGTCGCCGACCAAAGGATTTAGAACGTAAATCCACAACAGAGATTCATTTTCGAATTCATGCTTGTGTAGGACACACAACGCTAACGTAAATTCAAGTCTCCATTCATAAGCACGGCATAGCATGTCTGTTCACAAACTAGCTCTTCCGATCAGTCTACTCAACTCGAGTCAGAAAGTCGGGAGTTTGCCATTCTGGACTGTACGATTATTTACAAAAAAAAAAAAAAAAAAAAAAAAAAAAAAAGGACACAACAATCTATAGTTAAACAATTACTTAAGTCCAGTCTCCTATGCCAAATGGCCGATCGTTCACTTCACGCAATAAGCCAAACGTCCTCTCTCCTCAAAGTCTCTGTGACGAAATCTCCGACTCACGGGAAGCATGTTAGTCCACGCGTCTCGTGACCACATGAGTCACAAGCAAATTTTAAACAAGAGCATGAGCGGATTTGATGCTTTGGACAATGGGAATAGTTTCTTCCACAACGCTTACGCCACAAAACGATAGCAGGGACCATTCCACGCTACACGCACCTACCTATGGTGTACTAAGTGTGTCAACACACGGGAAATTTAGAGGATTTTCCATCCACTCACAATTTCCCCTGCTTAACATTAATGGCCCCCATTAACGCATATAACCACAGGAGAACAACAAATTAAAAAAAAAAAAGCACACCTTCACCATCCCCTGAACAATTACACAAAAAGATCAATACCACCAAAAAGCAAACTACAAACCTAAAATCCATCTGGGAATTGCACAAACAAAACAAAAAAGTCTTCCCAGGTACCAGACATGCACACTCATACACACAAATCGTGAAAATAAACTCGCTCAGTTGCGTCCACCACGAAAAAAATGTCACACACACAAATTTTGCAAGGCCCTGTGAACAGCTCCTTCACTACACAAGAAGGGAGATAATCTAGGGCCGCAACAACTCAGGGCAGCACCATGCAGAGGACAACCACTTTTGGCCTACCATTTTGTGACCAAATACTAAATGTCAAATAGATAACTGAAATGGCCTTAAGCCAAATAAACCCACATTGCTAAACTTCAATATTCAAAGTGACACACACAGAGCAAAAATTAGTCACAAAGTCTGTCTTTTTGCTGCCTAAGTCGTTCTGAGTGCCTGATGGCTACTGGCCTCTGATCAACTGCACCAGCGTCGTGGGATGGCGGGCAAACTGGCTGCTCTGCCTAGCTATCTTCTGACTTGCCTGAGACACTGCCAATCCTTCCTGAACTGGTGATGACCCAACAGCTGGAACTAAAGATCCCTATGGCTTCGGAATGGAGGGGAGGGGGGGGGGGGGGGGGGGGGGGGGGGGGGGGAATGATGATCCACCATTCAGAATAAATTATCCCTGACAATTTGCTATCAGCTTCCTCCACTGAATGCGTCTCCTTTGCTCCAAGGTGTTTTGGGTCCAAGGGAGGAAAGTATCACCCTCTTCTCTGGCTTCAAGTCTCAAGCCAACCAAAGGCTTGATGACAAATGGACGTCCTTGTGGCCCAGGCACCAACGACACAACAAACACCCTTTCGCCCCAGTAGTCCTGGATCTTGTGTCGACCCTGGTACCCCTGATGGCACACGGCAAAATCTTCAGGGCTCAGATCAGGTAAATACCCTCCCTGGTCATGCTGCTCCTTCCTCCTGGCTGCAGACTGGTGAAGGCGCTCCCCTGCTTTGTCATGAGCCACCTTCAATCTGGCCAAGTGTTCCAAAAGCCACCGAGTTGGCATGACTTCCTCCCATTCCTTTACTTCTTCTCCCAGGAACATGTCAAGGGAGAGACAGGGCTCCTGACCAACATCAGATAAAAGAGGGAGAATCCTGTAGAAGAATGGGGCATACAGTTACACACATACACACAAGTTCTGGCAGGAACTCAGGCCACCTCCTCTTCTGCTCAACTGAAAGTTTTCAAAAGCCCATGCATGGTCCTGTTGAACCTTTCACACTGACCATTACCAGCAGGGTTGTATGGAGTGCTGCGTGACTTCTCGATCCCATAGTGCTCACACAATCTGGCAATGATGTCAGCTTCAAAACATCTGCCCTGATCTGAATAAATGCAGAGCAGGACCTCATAGTGTACAAACCAGTTCTGAATGAGGGACTTGGCCACAGTGGCTGCGGTCTGATCACGTGTCGCCACTGTAACGGTGTACTTGGTAAGCACATCAGTGATAACCAAAACATTCTCACGGCCATCCCCGGATGGTTCCAGAACTGTGAAATCGACCAAGATAACCTCAAGAGGTTTGCTCGCCAACAAATGTCCCATGGGAGTATGCACCTTCACGTTCGACTTCTTCGCAACCTGACACCTCTGACAACAGCGACACCATTCATCCACCTCAGTCTGCATAAAAGGCCAGTGTGTGCCCTATGCAACACAAGCTGCACAGTCCTATCAGGGCCTGGCACCCAGCCTCCTGATGAGCAAGGCGAAGAACCGTCGCTCTCAGGGCTTCAGGAATGACAGTTTGTCTAAGAGCGCCCAATTCTGGGTCTGCAACCTCCCAAAACAGAACACTGTCTCTTATCTTCAACTTCTCAAGCTTTACAACTAGAGATTTGCCCCCAGGAAGCATCTTTCCCAACTCAATCTTTGTTGGCTTCCTCTTCAACTTGACTTATCCAGAAACATCTGGATATGCTCCTTCACCTCCTGAATCTGAGTGGGCAGTATCCATTTGAAATTAGATGACAGGCGAGTCATCTACTAACCTAATCCCATGAGTGGTCCTCTCAGTATACCCTAAATCCTGGTCATCTCTGAAAAACATGTCAGAATTGGCCTTCAGAAGTTGCTGTAACTGATCTCTCTGACTTTTTTTGTACAGCAGGCCTCACTGACATCTACTGGACAAGAGATGGATCTTGACTTTGGCTCCTGACTAAACGCAGCAGAACAGGATACAGTAATCTGCTGACCAGACACCTGCATGGAAATAGTGTCACTACGGGCTACTTCTCCATCGGCTGACTGCATCGTCCCCAGTCTCGTACGAGGCTGCAACAAAATTTCCTCTTCAGAAAGGTTCACAACACTGACAAAGAAACAATTTCCTTGCATCGCCAACAAAGTGCTGGGAACCAACAATCCTTTCACAGTGCCCCCTGGAAGGGGCTCAACTAACACCTGCTATAGCTGATCTTTCTCCTTGCGATTCCCTACTCCACTGGCACGCACACAAGCTGACGCTCTAGGCAGAACATAGACAGGAGTTTTACCAGCCACTTTGGCAAAACCCTGTATGGTGGGTGGCAAGCAAAGTGTGCCAGTACCTACTTCCCTCAAGACATCCATCCCTTGGATAACATCGGGTGCGGAACATAGGTTAGGCAATCTTACATCCCTCCTAACTAGAATCCCTCTGTCCTTAGCAACCTTTCCCTCAGCCACTACGTTGGCCTCAAAATATCCTATGTAAGGAATCTCCAGCCCATCTGCCACCACAATCCTCAAAAACCCTGCAGCGGAATGCAAAGTGACCTCTGTATCATAGATCCTCTTAAAGGCACTCTCCGACATCAGAGTCACCTGCAACCCTGTGTCAATCAACGCCTGGACCTTCTTACCTGCAATTTCTACCATTGCTATAGGACAGTTCCCTATCAACCTCTCTGATGAGTCTTTGATATTTCCCCCCGCAACTCGACTCCTTGCTACACGGGACAGAAGTTTTCCAGACACAACCTTGCAATATGGCCTGATTTGCCACACCTGTAAGAGACTCGCTTCCCTTGCTGGTCACCTCTCTGGTTTCTATTCCTTGTTGCACATGCCTGGGTGTTGCCCTGAACTTGTCATTCTCAGCTCGGCCTCACTCAAAGCCTTGCTGAGCTCATCAACCTTGCTCCCTAATGCTGTAACCATCTCCTCTAGTCCAACAGCATGGGTACATAAGAACAGTCAGGTTCTCTGTCAGTGCTGCTATGGTCCATTCTAACAGAGGGAGGCTGATACTGCACGTGCAGAGGTAGTTTCTGCGCAGTCCTCCTCCTCTGTCCACCAGGTTGCCTGTTCTCACACCTCCAAGAACTTAGTATTGGGCTCCCGATGCACTCTCTCCCTGAGCTGCTTTCCCCACAGGGTATCGTTCAGCTATGCGATGAACTGGGTCCCGCAACATTCTTTCATTTGTGTGGGGGTGAACTTTTCTCGTTAAAGCAGTGCGAGAACTCTCTGACACCTGCCCCTGGATGCTGAATCACTGTGTGAAATTCGCAGGTCAGCGTATTTAGAGATCTCTTATTCCCAAACTCAGTGAGCAATGTTTCGAGGACTCCCTCTCCTGTCTTTGCACCTTCGGATGAGAGGGAAGAAACCTCATTACTTATGGATGGCGATAAATTGGACCAGACAAGGTCCAGCCTTTCTTCCGCCAACATGTCAGGTCTGGAAGCCCATGTCGCCCTAATGGCTTTCTCAAATTCTGGGAGATTCCCATCCTGACTAAATGTAGGGATGCTCCTTTCTTGCTGAACAATTACAATTTGCCTGTTCCTCCCCACCTTAAGGGCTTCAAGTTCACCCCTTAATCTGGCAAGACCATCAGCAGACATCTTAAAAATAATACTAAGGCACAAACACAATCAAAAACTTTACAGGCAGAACTCATATGTATAGGTTACTGCTAAAACCAACAATTTTAGTCACATAACAACAAGCAGAAGATTAAAGCCACAGTGTTAACAACCATTTCCTGGGCAATTGGCTGAAAGAGAAACACATCTAATCTTCACCAATGTAGAGCATTCATTCACGACACCAGTCCTTTGCAGAATGGGGAATAGGGGTCATCACATGGAATCTAAAGGTGCACGTTATTATTCAGCCTGCCAGGCGCGCGACCAGACACCAGCTATATTAGCACAGACTTGCCAGACTGGAGTCCTTTTGCTGTTTGCACTTGCTGCTGCCCGTCATTATAGCTGTGGCTGGTGGTAGACGTTCCAGCGTGGGGTTGGGTTGATCGATCCTGTCGGCGACGCCAGATCTAAATGGACAGGGGCCGGGGGTTCGTGCATGTAGAGTGTGCACTGACATTCATCAACTCCCATAGGACACAGACCCCACGATTTGTTCTCGTCTTCCTTGTAGGTTTATTTCTTCATTTAACACCAGCAACCCCACTGGCAGCAGCAACCACCTGTCCAACAACATGCACAGTCCAACAACAATAAGAGGAGAAAACCCTTAACTCCGTTGGACGCTGATAGTCCCCACTTTGACGCCCACCAGTTAATTTACGAATAAACCAGTTAGCCTCTCGTTAGCCAACAACATGTCACCCTCGGGGCACACTCGCTTCTCATTCAAAACAAGAGGGTACTTACACACTGCTACCAGCGTCAACATACATCATCAATAACATGAAGTTATCTTTTTCACAAAATGATAATTACATGAAAAACAAAATGATAATAATTACAACAAAAAAAAATTAAAGGAAAAAACTAAGAGAGAGAGAGAGAGAGAGAGAGAGAGAGAGAGAGAGAGAGAGAGAGAGAGAGAGAGAGAGAGGCGGTGATTGAGCACCTCTTCATCCTTATCTGACATGAATTACTGCCCTTTCATCAACATAAATTAGAAACTTGTCAGCAGT
>JADBJO010012024.1:41025-60782 GCA_016801955.1 Conus betulinus
TCATCCTATGCCGAGGACACGTAGTTCGACAACCCCAGCTGACGGTAGTTAATCTGGTCCATTCCAATCCGGAAGAGGTCGTCTGGGCTGTCGAGGTAGATTACGTCACCCACAGTCTGGCCAGCCTTCTTCTTCAAGTGACAGATGACCTTTCCGTCGTGAGAGGTGGACACACGCTGGACGCTGTCGTGGTTCTTGGCCAAGTGAAGAAGTCGTGCTCGAAGAGGCGTGAGATCATCATTTATGAAGACTCTTCTGTACTTCTCAGAATCCTTAAGGATTCTGAGAAGTACACACACACACACACACACACACACACACACACACACACACACACACACACACTCTGCCCACCGGCGAAAAACACCACCCTCCAGCTGCCGAGCGCACCACACAGACCCAACCACCCCTGCCCAAGGACAGATGAAGACAGTGCCACTCCAGACACAGCCAAGCTTTCGCCATACGGTCTTATGTGCCCTCAAGAAAGAATCCAAGGTTGTATTCATGTAGTCGGCAGCTGGAGGGTGGTGTTTTTCGCTGGTGGGCTCTGCAATCATGAAACATAGGCTGGTACATCCATGGGGATGCTACTGTAAGGCTGTTATGAATGCATCCTGTAGTCTGATTTACTTCTGTTAAGGAGCAGGTATGTCCCTTGATATCTTAAGGAGGAGTCCTGTGCGTGCCTGTACCCATCGTCAACACAGCGCAGGCTTCCAAGGGTGGTACAGGACTGCTCAAAGGACAGGTGAAGACAGTGCTTCTCTGGGTCCTCCCCAGCACCTTCGGGTGTTTCTTTTTCTTCAGAACACCCCACACCCCTCAGACCATGAATATATGTTTAATGTCATCAACATTTCCATCGCTCTTCAAAGATTAGGATTTCTTACACATTGTACACAAACAGAGCTAAATCTATCTACAGAAATCCGGTACTTTGCTTACGATGCAATTATCGACTGGGAATCGATATCAGTTAGGCTCATTTTCGAAAAGAAGAAAGAACCCAAACGAAAAACGTAAGGGCTTGTTAGCACAAAGATGTCAAAAACAGAGAGTTTTTCATGCAAGAAAGCATGCTTTCTTAATGCACAACTAATTTCTGCGTGAGCCGTTTCTGCTGAGATCCTGTCCTCCCCAAACTGCATATCTCCATGTTCGTGTATTAAGCTAGACAAATCCGGCAAACTGCAGCAGTGTACAGCTGGCCAATAAAGATGTCCATCTGTAAAGAATGTGCAGTTGCCAGGAAAGTAGTCAAATAACAGATTCCTTTTGATGGGTTGTATCTGTTTTGCTATTCTGTCAATTCACACAGTGCATTTCTCATGTCTACCTCCCCCCATTTATTACTCCATCTCCCTCCCTCCTCTGCTGTCCCTGTCTTGGCCATGCCTCTGTCCCTTTTTTTTCCAGCTTCCCCTGACGAAGAGAGAAACAGCGCTCTGACCTTGACACCAACTGGTAAATTACTCTCCTGTGACGAGCAGTACGCCATTACCTTGCTTCCTCCTGCCCCCTCTCCGCCACCTTTCCCCATGCACTCACACGTCACATACTCCCCTCTTCCTCTTTTCCTCCACGTACTCCCCCCTTCACTCCAGCATCATAACGGTTCCTGGAATGTCATATTGTGCTTGGCCTGGAGACGAAAAAATACCTCATCTCCCAGATCAAACCACTGCTTTTTTTTTTTTTTTTCTTTTATCTTTGTTTTTATCTATTACTATTTTTGCAGAAGTGCTGGCAGTAGTTCTTCGCCAAGTAACACCACGGATTAAGCCGTGCTTTGACAGTGGTGGACAGAAACAGGAGAAGACCAGAGACAGCGAACCGAGGCTTTCTACATGGTAGAGCTGTGAAACAGGATCACAGAGAATGCCTAGCTTAACCAGTAGCATCATGCAGTGGTGAAAGACGCTTTCAGAACTGCTCCAACAGTGGGTTAGTCTAGGGGATGAGACTGGTACTCCTGTTTTTCCTCCTCCTAGCCAAACACAGCGTTGCTGTCAGTGCTTGTGGTGCTAGAATGTGGGGAATTGTGATTACACGCTTTCTCCTGTGTTTTCTATCTCTTTTATTTGTGTCTGATTTTGTTCAACGTAATGTTGGCAGGGTAAGTATTGTGCAATAGCTTTCGATGAAAAAGTGCGTGTCTTATTTTCTGGGTAGTGTCTTTAGCCCTAGATCATTCACCTTTATCTAAAACGTCACTACATTTTCTTTCACAGACATAGTGAGCTGCTGGTACGTTTGTTTTTGTTCCATTTCATTTTTGACAGCATTTTTTTTCTAATGTTCTGAGGCTTTGTATTAAACTTTTTTTTTAAATCACAATTCTATATACTGGTACTCCACACTCTCTATCCATTGAATCCACTCTCTATGGGTGGAAATAGTAAGGGCGCTATATTAAAAAAAAGTTGTCACTAAAAATCGCCACTTTGTTTACGTTGAAGTTTTTTGTGATCGAAATGATAGTCAAATACATCTCCCAGTATCAATTACATGAATGCCTTCATATCTTTTGCCCTACAGGCAAAAAAAAAAACATTAAGAAACTCCAAAAACTGAATCATGCAGTTATGTTCCAATCACCTTCAACTGCTTATTTCAGTTCAATTTCTGTTTGTTTTCACCTTTTCAGACGTTTTCCTGTTACATGAAAATAAACAACATTTATTATATGCATGTCGGTAACTGAACAGACCAATACATTGTTTAACATGACAAAATTCACTAATAAAAAAAAAAAGAATAATGATCACTTTGCCTTTAAGTCGAAGATTTCTTTTTTGTCAATTTTTTTAAAAAATTATTAAAGTATTAAATCCCAGGCCAGAGAAAGATTGAAACGAAAGCACGATCTCGAACGATTTTTATATTTCATGTCGGTTTCTTGAAAACTCTCTCTCTCTCTCTCTCTCTCTCTCTCTCTCTCTCTCTCTCTCTCTCTGTAAGATTCCGTAAACGTCAGATAGTGTAAATGTTTTTAACGAAATTTTGTACCTCACCAAACAACAGGCAGATGCACGTTCCTTACATGTTGGGATATCCACCCACAATGGAAAACAAGCCGATGACTATAGGGAATTGTTGATGTCTCCACAAGATCCGGGTCACATCTTTGTATTCCTGTGTCGTTTTGAAAACGGTGATCTGCGCCCCTTTTCGCAGACATTCCTGTCTCCAGCTGGAGCGTCTGTCCATATTTTTTGGCAAACCATAGACTGTAGCACCGACCTTTAACTTCGAACCCCACATCTTGGCATCTGGGGTAGCTACAGTTTTTTTCATCTCTTCCGTCTAAACACTGGGTGACCGTATTACAAGCCAGGTGAGGCCTGAAGCTTCTCCAGTAGTCCACTGAGCAGTTCCATCGACCCTCACGGTTTTCAGCTGGTTTCTTGGAGATCTGGTTCAGAAGAAAATGCATTGTGAACGAAGAACGTATACAGACATCAATGAATCTAACTTTTGCCTGAGGAGCATTACCTGTGTCTGTTCCTAATGGACACCGCACATTATGGGCTTACACTGCAGTCAAGCTGCTTTTGGAGTTCACAACGTTCGCCAGAAAGCAAACGTAAAGTCGATCGAAACAACACGACGTATGCACCGTTGTTCTGTTGGAATTTGGCAGAACATTTACCGAGATTTAAACACGTTTAGTTGTTTGCTTGTGGATATTTCAGAGGGATGAAAAAACACGTGTGTGTTAGGCCTACTACAATACGTTTCAGCTTATCGAATTGACACACACTTCTCAGAGAGAGAATGAATGAATAAATGAAGTTTAATGCTATTAAAATGTAAAGCCCATTTAGCAAATCGGCGCGATATACAAAAAACAAAACGCGACTCGATTTCGATTTTCATTGTCATGGAAACCACAGCAATGTCTTTTTCTTGATGACCCTTTCACTTTGCATGATGAAAGCGCGAACGTGAAATGTCACTGGTATGCATTAACTGTCAGTTCTGTAGATGATGGTCACCCAGGTAAAACTGGATAAATCCGTGGAGAGCGTGCAGCCACCGTAGAGCACGTGCTTACGTCTCTGCATGCTTCGTGTTGCCTGAAGCATCTCCCATTCTGAAGGCTGGCCAGTTAACACATCCCTTCGATGAAATGTGTCTTTCTTCTTGATTAACGTATCGAAATGAACAATCGTCCTCCGAGCACGGATCGCAGGAATACTCCATGATGACATCATATGATCCACACAGCAGCACACACCCACATCATTCGTTTGATGAAACTCGGACCTTCCTAAATGCTTTGTTTCTGTGAGAATCTTGCAATCGTCTCTGCACCTGTTGATCTGTCAGAGTAGCGACATAATTCTTAACCACTCCCGTGTCAAAACCAGCGACTATTTTGTCGATCGCTTGTTCTGGACTTACATCGATGTCTGACGGGTGGATTTCTGGATCACTGATTTTACACTCCGACAGATCAGAATGCAAAAAACAGAAACGCATCCTGGGTATGCGACATGCCACCATCATCGCGAATCGGCTTGCTTGATGTGTTCTTCTGCACACACTGCTGTGTGCTGTGTTTGTCCGATTCGGCGTTAGGCACGGCCATTTCATTGGCATCACTAGTGGTACCGAGACCAGCACCAACCTGTTCAGGTCGTCTGTTCTGCTGCTTCACTCTTTCTTGATCCCGTCGCACCTGTCCGTGGGGCTTCTTCCTATGAAACTAAACTTACGTTGTCCGGTTCAGACAGGATGTGTGTCATTGTTGTTGACACTGGGCTGACTGGCTTCAGTCGTAGAACGACCACTGTGTTGTTGCCTTCTCCTGTAATGTTCCAACTGACACAGAGAGTTTTCAGTCAGCAGGGCGTTCAGGGCTGTCGCCGCAGTCGCTGCAAGTCCAGTAACTGGCAATGTCATAGGGAAAAATGAAAACAATTGCCACAGCTGAAATAAATGGCGCCCTGTCGCTTCGTGTCAAACCACGTGACCACGTGACCCAAGAGAGAGAGAGAGAGAGAGAGAGGGGGGGGGGGGAGTGAGATCCTGGCTGAAATTCAGATTACATGGAGCAGACCATCAGGTCTAGCTAGGTACAGATTTACACTGAACACACCACATTGATTACGTATCCTTGGGACAAATAAATTTGAGTACGCTTGTATGGATCACTCTCTCTCTCTCTCTCTCTCTCTCTCTCTCTCTCTCTCTCTCTCTCTGAGAGCTAATCATACAGACTCCCAGCTGCTAAGTCCACTTTGTTAAAAAAAACGAAAAAGACGAAATGCACTTTGTTTCATGTTGTCTTGTTTTGTCTAATCTCAGAAGTAGTAATAGCAACAACACTTCACAGAAGCCCTTTTGGTTTCAAATGAAACCTTTTGATGTCATGGCATTGTAATAATGTCATCAAATCTTCAATATATTCATACTAGGCCTTTCAGATGAGAGAGTACACAACATCATGGTACTGATTTGCTTGTCTGGTTATATTTGTTGTAGTATGGATTAGTTGTCTACAATGTACACACCCTTCATTAAGGGGCCTGCCTTTCTATGAATAAACAATTATCATTGTTATTGTCATATGTATTCTCTCTCTCTCTCTCTCTCTCTCTCTCTCTCTCTCTCTCTCTCTCTCTCTATCTATCTATCTATCTGTATGTCTGTCTGTCAGTCTGTCTGTCTGTCTGTCTCAACAATACGTAGATCGTGGACAGCTGTGAGCGTGGCACGTCAACCTCTGTATGTTGGACTGAACATTACGTGCTGCTGACCACTGGATTGGTCTTGGGAGAAATTCACTTATATAGGGATTTGCAGGAAAGAAGCGGTGCTAGTCTAGGATTCTGGAATATGGAGGACAGAGAATCATGTGACCAGAGCTGATGGTTGAATGGGAATTATGGGTAAAGAAAGTACAGGAACCAAAAGGGAGGCAGGGTAAGGGCAGGGGATAAGGTTTCTGCTTTTTCACGAGAGGATGACATGAAGCGAGGGGAGATCTCTCAGTTACCATCTGCAGGACACCACCTACTAAGCCTCATACTGACGACAATAATTGCTTAGTCGCGGAGCCGGCGTGAGTGAGCTCTCCCTCTGGAGGGGCGCCACCATATCCGTCCAACGACAGCCCCCATGGACTCGCCGATACCGATGACCCCGACGGAACAAACCAAGGCGACACACGGGAGAAGACATCGGAACTGAGGTCACCATGAGAGCAGGGCATGAAGGGCCACAGAATTTGAGACTTTTTTTTTATGCTGATCGATGAGAATGAGGATGAGGATGATTAAGATGATGCTACGGATTTTCCATTTCGGTCTGAGACTACATGACAGGGCTGTACTCTATGCTTCCTTTCATAATATATCCTGGCATTAACCAGGCCCCAAGAGATACAGACACCTGCAGTGTTGGTCAGGAAATTTGAGCAACACTCTCAGAAACGCACCCATTAAGTGGATGAAACTCGACTGTGTGGTCCCAGTCTTCCCAACTGAGTCCACAGCAAACTCAACTCTGGGTAGGAGCCAGTTGGGGGGCAGAAAAAAAACCCACACGACTCTGATGGGATTCGAACCCACGACCTCCCAGCCAGGAGTCCGCGACGCTAACTACTTTGCCACGGCGACTGGTTAAAATCCATGTGTTGAGGAAGAAACGGAGGAGGAGTACACGCTTGAAGCGCACACAATTCAATGACAGCACTCAGGTTTGATCACAGTCCTCTGGATAGGAAGATGATGTTCAGGTTCACAATGTCCATTGCTGTCAGTGCCTGACTTCCACTGAGGAGGCCTCGCGGGCTGTCGTCACACACCTCAGCCACACCATGGGACCAGGTTGGAGGCACTACACAAGACAGATGGTTAGCACACCCCTATAATGTTCTGACAGGGGACTGGGGTAAAGAGTAGGGAAGTGGAGAGGTCTGTCACATTAACAAACTCTCACTCATTGTGCCTGTAGAATCGCACTAGAAGAAGACAGACAGAATATCCCTCTCCTCCAGCCCTTCTTTCCGCGGTCCATCAGTTAAAAAAGACTTTCCAGCATGGCTGCTGTGAAATCAAAATTTCAACTTGTAAGGGAGGTGCAGAAGAACAAAGAAAAGGGGAAATAAAAGATAGCCAACAAATGACACATATGCCTATATACAGAGTACCCAGAAAGGGTTGTCATCCGCCCAAATATCTCCACTCGACCCCACTTCCCTCCCTCACCACCCTTCCCTCCCTTGTTTTCAATACCAATATTAAAAGCAAAAACACAACGCTCCCACTACTGTACGCATAAAACGTACGTATAACACAGACGTACTTAAGATTTTCTGACAAAGGCATACTCTGGACCTTTACACTCCCTGCCTTCCACTTTTTCACGCGTTTTATTACAGACTTCCAAAAACATACTAAAGTTAACTTTCGCAGGGCTGTTGAAGAAAAATGAAAAAAAAAATGTGTCGTCTCTACGATGTCTGAGTTACTAAAACTAACAGAGGAAGAGCCCAATTTCCAAGATTAAAGGTGACCCACGTCTCCATCTGTATACGTGTTGTATGATCTTTCCTAGGGTCATCCTTGCATTATTTTCCCCCTTTTTCTTCAAGACTGATTACGGGAATGTTTACAACTACAGGAACGATAGCGACAGGTGTGGAAACTTACATTCATTTGTTATGGTCATAACTTCATTCACCACACCTCTGTACATTTGATTTGTATTTCTGCAACTTCTTTAAGCCATTGCTCCTTTTTTTCTATTTTGTTTTTCATGCGTTTGTATGTATTTACGTAAGTATATAAATATTGCTTTTGTCACATACAAACGGGATGAAGTGTCAGCACACCAAACACATGAACAGAAATAAACCCAGACGCTATGTATCATACTCTAAAACATTAAACTTTGCATTCACATGTCCATTAGTAAACAGAACGCAAGGATTGGCATGGCGGGCAAGTATGGATGGAGTTGAAGTGGGGGAAAAGAAGAGGTTTGGAAAAAAAATAGGTAGATGGAGGCCCCACTTAAAATGGACCAAAAAAAAAAAAAAAAAAAATTGCCACAAAAACGATGTAGCGAAATAGTAGAATTGAGGCACACAAAAAAAGCTAACAGAGTTGTAGGAGTTGAACTTATGGCATTAAGTGGTGGACAAGAACGGTGGTCGTCAGAGACCTTTGATGGCCAGCAGTTCCTGTCCACAAGCCCCATAGAACATTCAGACGAAGGTGGAGCACCGGGTCCTGAAGCTAATTAATAGCTTTCTGCCCTCACTGAATGAGAACCATGCAGTAAATGGGTGACCTTCCCTGGCCTTTCCACCACTGCAGTGAAGTGGCCTGGGTGTAGCTCAGCCAACTAATGCCTCAAACAACAATGGAAGCTCTTCATGGCGGTGTCGGACAAACTGCTGAAAGAGAAATAATGCACCCAGAGGTGCGGATGAGACTCAGAGAAGGACAGTCCTCAACTGCTGAAGCAAGCATCTGGGAGGAATTCTGCACCACCCTTGGAAGCCTATGCTGTGATCACATACGGTGTGGCCACATGGGAGTGCTCAACTCCCTGGACGAGCTGCTGGGTACACTAAAAATTTCATTCCTTTTTGTTCGACAGCCCCATGCTTCCATCCTTTGAAATGGACATGGCCTGAACAGAGGTCGGGTTCATTCCACAGAGGGAGGGGGGGAGCAGCTGGTGAAGTCAGGTAGAAGGGGCTGTGATTGGCCAATGAAAGGAACTCACGTGGGCTGGTGTTGAAGAAGATCGCAAAGGCACGTGCTTCATGTTGAGTGTGGACCCTTTGGATAATAAATTCTCAAACACACACACACACACACACACACACAGCCCCCAACCCTCCCCTCCCCCCATCACCTCCTTCTTCTCTTCTCCCCCCAATTACCTTGCACAAAACAGTCTGGTTGTACGAAAAATTGCACCCTCTCTTCCAACCATGCAAAGAAAGACTCGCATACCCCCCTCCACCCATCACACACACACACACACACACACACACACAACGTCACGGGTGGATTTGGTCTGTGACAAACGGGTAATGGTGTAAATGCATTTCAGCTGCCGCTTTCGCAGTTTCATTAATCGTTTTCTTCAGCTTTGTTGTTACCCCCTCAGGGCTGATTCACCCACTTTGCTCTGGTTTGTCCTCACCACAGTACATTTTATGATTATTTTCCATATTTGTTCAATGTATATGCAACAAAGATAACGGCTGTAAATAATGTCTTGGCACTGGCAATGAGCAAAACAACCTTTGGTTTAAAACACAAATCGGCAAACACAGAAGGATTATAATCATTCCATTCCACATTCTATGATTTGTTTCTTAGACACGCCCATTTTAATGTGATAAACGTTATTCTTTATAGCAGCCCATACCTGAGAGAATCTTGCCTTGATGATCTCTCTTCAAAGGGGTTCATTTCAAAACATGTTTGAAGGTATCAGAGAACTTTCCAAATAATATTTCAGAATACGACATTAGCATAATAGAAGCATTAGCATGTTGGTGGAAAATCATAATTGTGATTTGTATCTGCTCATCAAATGCCAGTTGATTGACTTGTTAATCAAATGACTGATTGATTGGTGGCAAAACTTAATGTCTGATGGAATGATAACTGTCAGAGCTGACAGGATGATAACTGATGGGGTGATTATTGTCTGCTATGTCCACAAACTGATGTCTGCATTTTTTTAATGATGGTGGCATTGTTCCCCAGCGCTGTTTCCAGATTTTGTAAATTTCAGTGTAAATGCAAGTCCACCTACCAAAATACCCAAAGTTCTTATACTTACACAACACAAAAACAACTTGCGTACACTTTACCTGATGAAAGGTGAACAGGAGGAGACGAAATCCTTTATCGCTGTGGAACTTATGGTACCGATACTCAATTCTCACTGGCTCGGGGTGGTAGGGAAAGAAGAAAGGATCAAGAGGATTTTTGTCCACCCTTTTTTATAGCGAAACTCTGTCTTCACTGAATCTGCAGACATTGCATGCACATTGTAACTACCTCTTGGAATGTTTGTTTGAACGATATATGTCTACCCAACGATATGAATTAAAGAACAGAAAGCTGTTCATCATGATGTGGTTTGGAGGGATGTTGATGGATGCTCTACTCTTAATGTGACCATTCCTAATTGGGTAATCCATGTGCGCCTTTGGGTGAAATAATGGTGATTGTAACAGACCTGCAAAAAAAGAAAAAAAAAATCAGCAAGCTTTTAATGCATAACTACAGTATATTCAACATTCGTTCAGAATTTAATCAGTTGACCATCTGTGCAAAACAGCAAAGAAAAAAGCGAAAAAAAAAGGGGGGGGGGGGGGGGGGAGAAGAAAAAAGGGAAAACAAACAGAAAGAAAGGAAAAATGTGACTCGTAAGAAAATTGATAAAGAAAAGAGAGCACTGTAAACGCATAAAAGTTTTTCAGTCAAAACTGTCAACAAAAGAGCAGATGGGAGCAGATGTGTGTTCATTAGAATATGCGTTGCAATTCAGTCATCATTTGTTGGCTTAACGACACACACACGCGCACATGTATGCTCATGCATGCCACACACACACACACACACACACACACACACACACACACACACACACACACACATGCGCGCGCGCGCATTCGTATCACAATCAAAATGATAGATATGGAGATGATCAAATTCAATAATTCTACACTCAAATTCCATTGTCTGTGAATAAAACTGACAAGAAAGACACCCTCATCGTTCAGAGTGACCAGAATACCAAAATTAGTATAAGTACCCAGAAAGACATGGGAGATTCCAGCAGTCCTTCTTGTAATGGGGCACGAATAACAGTTTTTGCAATTTCATTTTCAAATTTTTGTTTTATCAGGCATGTAGGCTTATATGTAGGAAATTACGTGCTGTATGAATTTCACTTTTTAACAGTTTAATGCCCAATGGGTTACATTCCAGAGTCAGAAATGGTCATCGCCAAACGCATTCATTTAAAAGTGAACAAGATCTCAACATACTTTCTCTTTTTATATTCTGTTGTTATCTCTGTGGGCCTGAATACAGTCTAGAGTGGCACTGACATGGACCAGGTGATAGTGGTATTCGCTAAAGTGATGTGTGATCTGAGCCCTGAGCACATTCTTAAGGGTGGCCAAAGGGTCTGGGAACGTAAACCCTGGAAAATCACAAGATCAGTACGACCAGTTAGCAAGATGGCAACCCCCACCATGGCACTGCCACCACCCACACAACAGCCATGTCCAGCAACAGTTCAGTGGATTTATGTAACACCTCAATATCAGGGATAACATTGTATGATAAACGAATAAAAACTATATTTATGTCCATTCAATGCTTCTAAGATACATTCGCGTAACTTATACAGACCCTGACATTCAAATATTACCTCCTCATGACCCATCTGCATACTGTAGATCGAGCAACAACAACTGCTATATCAATATCGCAGGGGTCGTACAGAACATAACTCTCCCTTTCATGTTTCTCTTCAAGGCTAATACCTCACTCCTTATAAAGCTTTGTTAGTACCTATAAAATCATGCACCAAAATAAGTAAGTTACAGAGAAACACAAAATGAAGGGAAACCTCAGTGATTGATATGTTTCAACCTTTATGTTGCTGCAATGTGGACTGGGCAGGTGAGTATGTGTACGACTTGTAACAAAACTTTCTTTTATAAACGTAGTTTTCCTAACACTTGATGGATTTCACACACAGAAAATTGCAATGACAGCACTGAATCATTTGCTTTACATTCCTGTGCTCCAAATTTGCAAGACTATCAGACATTTCCGTTCACTTTAAACCACAATGTAAATGTGCCCAACAAAAGTCTATGATAAACCTTGAGACATTACACAATGGATTCAATACTATGTTTCTTAGAGTTTATCAATTCTGGTACTACAGTCCCAGTTTTACAGTGACTGCGAAGTATACTGAATAAACGAAAGGTTGAATATGTCATATATTCAAGAAAAGGCAATGCGAATTGCATGTAATTCTGGTGCATTTATTGAAAAAAAACTTTTTTTTCGAGATGAAAACAATTCATACACTTAAGCGTGGAGTAACGTATCCTGAACCACCTCCAATATCCGCATACCTGGACCACCTGTAACATATTTAAAGGTAGTTAGGACAAGACCTTCCCAAGAGTTCTCTTACATCATTTACAAGACTAATGATATTTTATTTCAAGAAATTTGTCTGTTCGCATTTTTCATTCGAGTGCTGCCATGGAAACATCTGTAAAACAGCGAGAATTCCCGGAATACATTCCATGTCAAAATTAATCCCTTGTTAGCTGGTGGCCAAACGATATTTAAAAGATACAGAGCTCAGAAGACCGATTGGTGGTGCCGAACCTTTCTGTGAGAAGCTGCTCAGTGTTTCTTCAGTTGCCTGCAGGCCATGGCAGAAACTGACAAAGGAGACAGAACTTGTTTTCTCTTTTGTGTTTAGAATATTGAAGCACAGATTGGACTCACACATACATTCTTACTGAATTCAACTTTGGAGCTCCTGCACTGAACAATCTTTCTACGTTCAGTGATTGTCACTACTGTTCGACCGCCTTAAATACTCATTGCTGTATGGTTTGGCTTGCTACAGCTCAATATCGTGTCCCTGCACAGTCGTTGTGTTCGATGTAACAAATTTAGTTGCCCTGTGTAGTCTTCATGTGCCAGAATAGGTCTATCACGTCGAAAAGAGAGCTAGGGGTTGAGTCTGATTCAGCTCAGGATACTAGACTGAACAAAATGGGGCCGGGGGTAGACGTCATCCGACAACTTTTGCGAGAAATATATACAACTTGACAAAAGCAGTTTGAAAAATTCAAAAGAAAACCAGACACTGCCAACTCGGACACTGAGGGGACAACCTGTGTAAAGAAAAACACGAACTGAGCATCACATCTCTGGGGTCTTTACAAGAGTTCTCAAACCACAAGTACTGCGCCAGTCACATCTCTAGGGTCTTTACTAGAGCTAGCAACCCACCAGTACTGCAACAGTCACATCTCTAGGGTCTTTACTAGAGTTAACAGCCCACAAGTACTGCACCAGTCACATCTCTAGGGTCTTTACTAGAGCTAGCAACCCACCGTACTGCAACAGTCACATCTCTAGGGTCTTTACTAGAGTTAACAGCCCACAAGTACTGCACCAGTCACACGCAGAGCTACAAGATGAGTCACATCAAATGCCGTCATTAGTTTGACAAGAAGCAGAGTGGCAGATTTAAATGCAGCCAAGTGGTGTTGTCTGTTTTTGTTGTTGTCGTCGTATCTTGACTAAAAGACTCCAGGGATCATCCGAACAGCCAAAGTATTTGAACACTATGGTACAATGCACCGGCTTTGGATGAGAACATTACGTGTGTGACCGTTTTTTATTCACTGCAACGTGGGCAGCCACACTCCGATTTCGAGGGGATTCTAGGGATTGATAATGCTATGCTAGGAGCTTGTCACGACTGAAGACATTCCACGCATAACTATGCTGAACAGAACATCTTGATATAAACTTGGTGTTCTAGCCTATGTCAGTTGGTCTGACACAGCCTTAAGCCATGGCGGGTATTGTCTCAAAGCACAGCATCATAACGATGGGTGCAGCTGTGTTAGGGATGTCGGTGTGAGCAGCACAGAAGTAGTGCAACTGGGAGGTTATAGAAGAAAAGTCAACAGAGACTGTCTTCTTTTGTGCAGCAGAGTGTTACACTGCTAAATGCGCTGACTTCCTCAGTACAAGGTAAGTGCAGTACTATGGCCTGTAAGAGTTCGTTGTAGATCCTGTGGTAGGTGTTAGGTTCGCAGACGACAAAATACATCAGACGGTATTGAAATGAAGAGGATCCGTTAATTTACACGCGTTGAAGAACATAGGAACAAAACAAACCACTGACTTTCAGGTTCAATAAACCGTACAGGAACTCAATCGAACATGCAGCAGCGAATATTCAACTAGTGGCAGTTTCTCGTCGACTAGACTCAAACTCAATGAAGACTCGAACACTTCTAGACTAGCACTCTCTCTCACCTGTGTGTGTGTGTCTCTCCCTCAGTCGCACAGCTCTCATTCTTTTGTATGATATCGAAAAAGTATTCTCCAACCTACTCGATTATTCCTTTCTAGAATATTCTGCATGTCAGTAAACTTAAACCAATCAAGTTGTGACGAGCGTATGCGAATGTAATTCGGTCGGCTTCTACAACATTCTCAAACCTTCGGCAGTGCACTAGCAACTTACGAAACCTGGTGCATATTCTAACATAATCTTGAATATTCAAATCGCATTATCAATCGATCCAAAAACAACACTGAACAACTAGGCATACATTCACTTTCCAAACGTTTTAAACAAATCAACAATATACTACACTGACTGAAAATACAAAGATCTAAAAGCGACAAATAAAAGGAGGCTTGCAACGCATCGTTAATGCTATGACATCTTTCACAAAACTTCCCCCTCTCTTGTTTCCCTTTTAAATTGTAACACAGAGATTATTGTTTGTATTGATTGGTACGTGCTCTATCTTTGGCCATCACAGTAGAATGAAGACGGCTTTCTTTCACATGATCAGCCTGTCCCCTCACTCTCCTTCAGTTCCCTCTGTTATCCCCGCCTTCAGTCATCCCTGTCTATACGACGTTTTTTAAAAATTAATGTGACATTGCTAGAAAGGAACCTTTTAAGTACGGTATAACAATCTAGTAATGTTTTTATGCGTTCTTACATGTTGAAAAATACTCATTATTACCCATTGTCGGTGACAAATAGCGTAGCTGCATTTGTGTCATGGAATTCCAGCCCACTGCCTCGATCTTGATTTTGATGGTGAAGGGAAGGTTTGGGTCATTGACCACAATGGCGAAGAGGACAAAATGTACCCCACTGACCCAGTCCAGCAGCAGAGGGGATCTGAAATCTGGGGATCTGAAATCTTCTTCACAGCCGGTCCGTTTGTCCTGGAAATATGACGTGGCACTCTCATGAACGCAAAGATAGAGGAAATTGTCTTGGGAACACGTCTGCTCCAGGAACTGAACCCTGAACCTGTATCTGGCATTGGTGGACATGTGGAACCAGCAGATGAGCCTTGACATGGAACCATTAGACCAGTGCTGGTTCTCTGAGGCCTGTTTGATGCTGAGAATACGCAATGACCCACCTCTCTGGCGTTGATTTCCACCGTTCTGTTCTCCCGTGTGCACTGGGCTAGGTGGCCGGCTGTAAGACTCAAGTTATACCTATTGCTTATTAAGATCTTTTTCAGTTGATGCTGAAATGTGTCATCTGTGTTTGAAGTTTCTGCACAATGGTTGGTATATAGAATAATGATGATAAGGAGAATAACAGAGGCCAAAAGATGCTCTAGGCGCTTTGCTAACAAACAAAACCAAGAAAAACATAACTAGACGTAGGTTACATACATTCATACACTGCGACAAAAGTAAGTTGAAGCGAACACACACACACACACACACACACACACATGCACGCACGCACGCACGCACGCACGCACACACGCACGCACGCACGCACGCACACACACACACACACACATACACGCACGTATCCACGCACGTACACATGCACACATATACACACGCACGCAAGCACCCATGTACATATCCACGCATGTATACACGCACACATACACACACACACGCACGCACACACACACACACACGCGCACGCTCACACACACACACACACACACACACACACACACACACACACACACACACACACACACGCACACACACATAACTGAATTTTCTTTTAGGAAAGACAGTAATCAGGATGGATTACATAAGCTTAAGAGGTTCCTTCTTTGTGGCCGATTTGAAATGAGGCTGAGGTAGTAGAATGCCTAATATTGATAGTTTTGTTCAAAACGGTTGATTCCTGACAATTTAATTCTGATCTTAGGGATGCGAAACAGACGAGTATAGGAACAAAGAGAGGAGCTAGCGGGATAGATGTAGAGTGAAGGATATCTGAAAAATGTTTTGGACCAATGCCAGTCATAAAGGAAAAACACTGAATGCCAGCTCGTAACTGATTCTGCACTGAATAGAAAGCTGGTGGATACTCTGACTGCAAGAGAGGTGTGACCTGTTCTTGTCCTGCAGGCTTCCACACCAACCTGGCAGCGCTGTGTGGGACGGACCTTCTGTGCCTTTTGTGGCGCAGGTAGTCTGGAGAATCAGCCAAGAGACTAGTGCAGCTGTCAAGTCAGTGGCAGTTTTTGGGCCGGCTACCATATGGGCAGGGATATTGGTGCCCATATGGTCGCTGGCCCATAAAGTCGCTGACGACCATATGGGCAGGGACTTCGGTGCCCGTACGGTCGCTGGCCATATAAGTCGCCGGCGACCATACGAGAAAGACTTTGATGCCCTAAAGTCGTCCCCTGCCCATAAAGTCGCCAATAACAAGATTGTTATGAATTGTTATGACTTATTAGTGCAAGAAATGACGTTCAGCAAGCTGTTTGAGAACAGCAGCCTTTTCATCACTCGTTTCATGAAGACAGGGGCACAAATCGCGTTCTTTCGTCGTCCATCTTGCTCTGGCTAAAATCCAAAAGAATCACTGTACAGAAAGGGTCATGTGTTGCGGCACAAAGTGTTGCAACAGTGCGATACTTTGTGCTGAGAAGATTTGCACAAAGTGTCGCACTTTGGAACATGCAACAGTTTGTGCAGGGACATCCCCTTATTGTGCTAGGGACATAATGTGCACGACCCACACACTGGCTGAGTTCGAACATTTCGGCCAGGGTCGTACACTTTGCGTTGTTCCCACAGGTATGTCTTAGGATCATCATCGACTGATAAACAGTGAAGGTCAAACAACGGAATGGTCTGAAAGCTGAGAACGAAGTAGTAGAAGTAGTAGTAGCAGAAGGAGACCAAGTTGAAGGAAAACGTAATAGCAGCACTTGTAGTTGGTTAGTAGTATTAAAAGAGAAATTATTGCTGTTGTTTCAACCAGTTCTAATACTTAGTAAACGTGTGTGTGTGTGTGTGTGTGTGTGTGTGTGTGTGTGTGTGTGTATGTGTGTGTGTGTGTGTGTGTGTGTGTGTGTGTGTGTGTGTGTGTGTTTCATTTATTGTGTTGATTGTACGTTGGTTTCTTCGTGGTGGTAAAATGTAGTTTCACACACATAAGTACATAAATAAATGTCACCAAAAATACCTTTTTTCAATTCATTATCCCTTTCTTTTGTACAAGAATGGTAGAGCAGCATGTAACAAATCGAAAACAATTAAAAGCACGAAAAAAATATGTTGCAGTTGTAATGGTAGTAGTAGTAGGTTACTACTAGAGATTATTGATGGTGTAAACAGTTGTAATGCAGACTAAACATTTTTTCCGGTTTTTTTTTTTTTTTTAGTTTTTTTTTTCTCTTTTTTAATCATCAATCAACTTCTTTATGATGATAACAGTAGTTTTGTAGATGTGCAGTGCATAACAGAAACAGTAGGAAGTACTGTTCAGAAAATGTCACCAGCCGTACCCTTTATTTGTTCATTATCAATTACCTTTGTACATTACTGATACAAGTAACATGTAATAAATCGGAAACAATCAAATACAAACACCATCTACGGTTAGTTTGCCTTACAACAAGCATTAAAGCAGGATCGCGTGCCGCCGGAGGAGAGCGCGTGGCGCACGTGCGCTTTTGGTAAACAACAGACCGCTGGCGACACACTACGTATACGCTAGAAAACCCTCTCCAGCGAGTGGAATGCGGTTGTTTGACACGGCTGTGACGGTTTGTTGACGGAGATCTAAACAACATCCCCCGCTGGCTTCCTCCAGTCCAGCCGGCAAGCGTCTGCACAGCTGCTGGACAGGCCGCGGCGCTCAGTACTCTCTGAACATGTGCTCTGATAAGAAATTTTAGTTTGCGCTATTTTGATCATTTTGATCGCTTGCGTAAATTGAAGAATTAAAAAAAGTCGAAGATGGTAGGTGAGACCATGCATAATCGCAAGGTGGGAAACATTTGGTGCATACCATTCTCTTCTCAAAGAATTACAAGAAGATGCTCAAAGCAGAGTTAAAAGAAATCATAGCTGTCTGCGTGCCAAATTCAGTACACGTGGGCGAAGGACACTGGCCGAATTTCATTCTTTTTGTGTGTTTTACAGAAGCAAGCAAGAAATGGGTTCAGAACCATAGGCGTGAAGATCAGCTGCGTACCTTCATGCAAACTGTTCTTTTTGTTCTGAGCATTTTGAAGCCAATCAGTTCATGGACCACACCACAAAAAACTGTTGACTGACTTAGAGTGCAGTACCAACACTTTTCAACGTACCAAATCCACCACCAAGAGACAAAATATCCCATGTAAAGAATGCAAAACAATACCAAACAGAGATAGGAAAAGAGAACTGCTCCCCCGGCACCCTTTCTCGCTCTCTGTCTGTCTTTCTCTCTCTCCTCCTCTCTCTCTCTCTCTCTCTCTCTGAAATGTACGACAGAGTGATGTAACTCTCTCATTTCAACATTCTGCTCTATCTATCCACACACACACACACACACACACACACACACACACACACACACACACACACACACAGATCTGTGTGTGTGTCTGTCTGTCTGTCTTACCTTCACTGTATCTCTCTTCACCTACCATCACTCACTTGCTAACACTCAAAACATGTACAGAATAGCGCCATTGCGACATTTTGTGCTGGTAAGGCTGATCAAACTGTCGCAAGTCAAATTCTGTGCTGTGCGACACTTTGTGCTGGGGAGGAGACTGAAATAGAACACAAAGTGTCGCATTGCGACACTTTGTGCTGCAACAGTCACGCCATTGGTCCCGAGGTCCATTGGTCCCTGTGTAACCTGTGTAATATACAGTAGCACTTGGCTATCAAATGCATAA
The DNA here is from genome assembly GCA_016801955.1 of Conus betulinus. Lineage (NCBI taxonomy): Eukaryota > Metazoa > Mollusca > Gastropoda > Neogastropoda > Conidae > Conus > Conus betulinus. Next base: position 59,993 of record JADBJO010012024.1, read on the forward strand.
TTGGTCTACTATTGATTGAGTGGCTTTCAAAACAAATTCCTTGAATAAATGACTTATTTGAATATGCGTTACATGTGTGTGTGTGTGTGTGTGTGTGTGTGTGTGTGTGTGTGTGTGTGTGTGTGTGTGTGTGTGTTGTGTGTGTGTGTGTGTGTGTGTGTGTGTGTGTGTGTGTGTGTGTGTGTGTGTTCTACATCCCCGAATTGTTATCTCTACCAGTCTTGTCACCTGAAGTTAGCGGCGAATTAACCCGTGTTTTCAAAATAAAATCCTGGGGGAAAAAATTGGTGTTGATGTGTTCTGGGGGAAAACCAAACCGCCACCACTACATCTCTCTTCCCCTCTATCTCTTCCTTGCCCCATCTCCAACCATCCACAATCGCATGCGCGTCTGTAAAAACGTTCATACTGTTCCGTACGTTCTTCGAGAGGAAGTTTGGTCGACGAGGGTAAATGACGCGATGACAGACGGGCAAAGGTTAGACAAACTCGACTAGTAACAATGGTAGAAGAACAAATAGGTTGGAGCTTGGAGAGAGAGAGAGAGAGAGAGAGAGAGAGAGAGAGAGAGAGAGAGAGAGAGAGAGAGAGAGAGAGAGAGAGAGAGAGAGAGAGAGAGAGAGAGAGAAAGAGAGAGAGAGATTTTCTGGTGGAATAATAAAAATAAATAAATAAAATCAATGGAACACTTACCACCTCCTCCAACTTCTTTTGCAATGTTCGTCCATGCTGCAGCAATCATATCTCTATTGAAATGGTTTCTATCAGACTTGTCCCAAATAAACAGTCG
>JADBJO010012025.1:0-5000 GCA_016801955.1 Conus betulinus
AGACACGAGACGGGCCCTTCTTTCGCTTATTTGGGTATGCATTTCTGGAAAGTCACGATAAACGGACCCATTTGGAGTAGATCGATCGAGGTCGAGCGATGATAAGAGCTTGGGTGGGTGCCATCTATATTATCTATCGACTAGAGAGAGCTCCGAGCTCGCGCGAGCGCGAGCGTCTATCTCTCTCTACTCTCTCTATCTCTCTCTACTATCTCTGTGGGGGGTTTGTGCGTCTCGCGCGCTCGCGCTCCGCGCGATCGCGCGTGTGCGAGCGCGCCGCGCGCCACACCAATGCCCTAGGCCGCGCTTGGCTTTCGTGAGGTCTTGCTGCGGCGGGCGCGCGACGCGCTATCGCGCGCGCTCTCGCGCGCGCGCTCGGGCTATCCTCTCTCTCTCTCTCTCTGATGTGGGTGTGTGGGGTGTGTGTGTGTGGCGCGGCGCTCTCGCGACGCGCGCGCGCGCGCGCGCGCCCCGGCGCGCGCGCCCGCCGAGAGAGAGACAGACCGACAGAGGACAGACACAGCAGAGAGAGACCAACTGACAGAGGCTAGAGCGGGAGGGAAGGAGAGAGGAGGGGAGAGAGAAGAGAGAGAAGGAGAGAAGAGAGCTAGAGAGAGACCCAACGACAACAGACGGACCAACGAGAGAAGAGCGAGAGAGAGAGAGCTAGAGAGAGAGAGAGAAAGAGAGAGAGATAGGAGAGAAGATAGAGACTGCCAGGCAGAGATAGGAGGGATGGAGGGAGAGGAGAGAGAGAGGGCAGGCAAGACATACAGACAGAAAGACAGACAGACCCTATAGGCTACCGACAGAGAGACAGACAGACAGAGAGACAGAGACAGGCTGCACACGACCGACACGAACCAGACCAGACAGACCCAGAGGAAACGATGCCTGACGGACCTGAGAAGTCAGAGAGAAGAGAGAGAGAGGAGTATATGGTCCAGGTCAGAGGGAGAGATAGAGATGAGAGAGAGAGAGAGAGTCAGTAGAGATTGAACGAATGTCTAGAAACGGAGTAGAGCGGGACGCAGACACCGAGATATTAGAACACTATCGAGAGAAAGGGACCAGAAGCAGAAGGCATCGTCAGGCAGACAGAGAGACAGACGATAGAGAAGACAGGCACAGACGAGCGAAACGACACACAGAACAGAAAACACAGACAGATAGACTACTAACCACAGTTTTGTTTCAGTGTGCATCTTAAAAGCACAGCCCAGTTGTCCGGGTTCCCTGGAAACATGGTGGGCATCTTGCACTCCGTGTGCGGGAGAGAGGATGACTGTGCAGCGGCCACGGTGGGCGGATGGGCATCATGCGGGGGTGCAGTGGACTGACCCTAGATATGAGACAGAGAGGGGGAGGAAGGGACAGAGAGACCAGAAAGAGAGCGAGAGAGGAGAGAGGGAAAGGTGACAAAGAAGAGAGACGGTGAGGGACAGAGAGAGGGAGGGACCAGAGAGGGAGGAGAGAGAGAGGGAGAGAGAGAGGGGGGGGGAGAGAGAGAAGGAGAGAGGGGGAGAGAGAGAGGGAGAGAGAGGGAGGGAGAGAGGGGGAGGGAGAGAGAGGGACAGGAGAGAGGGAGAGGACAGAGGGAGAGAGAGAGAGAGAGGGGCGAAAGAGAGGGAGACAGGGAGGGAGAGGAAGAAGAGAGAGAGAGGGAGGGAGGGGAGAGCGAGGGGAAGAGAGAGGGAGAGGAAGAAACTGACTGAGAGAGAGAGAGAGGGAGAGGGAGAGAGAAAGGGAAGAAGAAGAAGAAGAAGAAGGAGAGAGAGAGAGAGAGAGAGGACTGAGGGAGTGAGAGAGAGAGAGAGGAGAGAGAGAGAGAGAGGAGAGAGAGAGAGAGAGAGAGAGAGAATAAAGGTTACTTTCTGCTCGTCCGTCTCTATTTGCCTGCCTTTCTGTCTGCCTTTTTAAAAAAAATCCTTTTTCTCTTTTTCTCATTTATCTAACCTCTGTGTCTCTGTGTCTGTCTGTCTGTCTGTTCTTTCCGAGCACGGATCTGTGCGTGCGTGCTTGCTCGCTTGTGTGTGTGTGTGTGTGTGTGTGTGTGTGTGTGTGTGTGTGTGTGTGTGTGTGTGTGTGTGTGTGTGTGTTTGCGCGCACATGCGCGCGCGAGCGTGTGTTTGTGTCAGCGTGTGCAATAGTTTTAATTCATAATAGTAGTTCACAATATTTAATGAAATTGCACACACGGGTCATGGTGCGCGCTCACACACACATTCAAAAATACGCATGCACGCATGCACGCAGGCACGCACACACAGACCGGCAATTATATATACACACAAGTATGCGAGCGCGCCACACACACGCACGCGCGCACACACACACCACACACACACACGAACACACGCACGCGCGCGCAAGCAAGCAAGCAAGTGCGCGCGCAAGCAAGCAAGCACGCACACGCACATGCACACACTTAAGCGCGCGCGCGTTCACACACACACACACACACACACACACACACACACACACACGCGCGCGCGCGCGCGCGCGTACACACACACACACACACACACCACACACACACACACACACACAACGCATGCACACGCACTATAAGAGGCACACACACACACACACACACACACACACACACACACACACACACACAACAACACACAACATGCATCTAAGGCAGTGAAAGAAATGATATTCTTCGTGCTTCCTCTGCCTCCATGGCGGCTATCGATTCCCTCTAATTCACAGCTTTCATATTCCCAATGAAAGTTGAATAATGAGATGTCATCGCGGACCTTATGTGAGGCCTTTTTCCTTTTTAACGCTGTCTTTGGGAAGGTTTCCATGGCTACCAGGCCTGTGACTGACTGTTCATGGCGGCAGACGGAAAGGAAAGAAAGACTGAGGAAAAGAAAAGGTAGAACGAACAAAGCGGAGGAAAAAGAGAAAAGGGAAACGTGATTTAGAAAAGGAATGAAATCAAGATGGGGAAAGTAAAAGAAAACGAAGAAACGTAAAAGACAAAGGTACAATAAAAAACGGAAGAACTAGAATTTAAGAAAAAGACACAGGAGAATAATTTAGGGTATGGTTAGAAGAAGAAGAAGGAGAAGAAGAAGAAGAAGAAGAAGAAGAAGTAGAAGAAGAAGAAGAAAAGAAAAGAAAAAAGAAAACGAGGGAGGAGGAGGAGGAGGAGGAGGAGGAGGAGGGGTGGGGAGAAGGGAGAGAGACTAAGTGGACAGGATGAGATTCGTGGCAAGGTTAGGGGGAACCAGAGGAGAATGGGGAAGACAAGAAGAAGAAGGGGGCGGAAGAGGGGGAGGCCGAAGGACACATGAGGGGGATGGAGAAAGATGATCAGATCATGGCGCTGTGCTGAGGAATGGCCACGGCGGACAGCACAGAGCTTCAGCTGCACAACACTGAAAGACCCACTCTGGAAACTGGCACCAAAATAAAAAAAAGGAAAAAAAGAGACAGTTATTTGTGGGCCTGAGGAGTTGCATCAAGTGTTGGACACACAGTTAAAAAGGAATACCTTAATCAAACTTAAAAGAACAATTAGCATTCCGCCGAACGGAAGAGACATTCAAATTAGAAGACAAAACACGACGCGTTTCGACCTGGTTGGTCCTCTTCAGGCACGACTACATTCAAGCACGAAGAATGAACAGTCAGTGATCGTCTCCCATTGGACGCCAGGTGGACGTGGGAGTCAACGGACCCACAGATAACCTGCAGTTTCATAGCAATCTGAAGCAAAAGATTAACGGGCTTAATATTGAAAATGTTTCAATAGCTGGGGATTTCAATTCTGTCTTATTCCTGTAGAAGATGGTACAACTGTAAAGATGCCAACTGTAAAGATGCCAACTGCTCTAAGAGCAAACGAAGAAGTCAAAAACATGGTTGGAACTTTGAAATTTTGCAAATCTAATTCCAGCATGTTTACATAAAAAATGATGAAGAAGAACCAATCTCTTTCAACAGGCTAGATGAGATTTTTCTGACCTCAGTTATAGTGCTAGATCTGCAGATTTATTTTTATGTGGACAGAAATTGCGGACATCGATCACATCATTCCAATTATATTTAATTAAAACTCAAAATGCGATCCCTTTTTTTTTTTTTTTTTTTGAAACTCCTTTTCTTTTCTTTTGAAAGTTAAAACATAGCTGAATGCAATACACATTAAAAACAGCTGAATGCAATACACATGAAGACAAGACAAGTAACAGTGGAGTTTCACTTTCAGTTTCAGTTTTGTTAGGGTGTCACTAGTTTATACACGCTACACCAAATCCGCTAGTTTTTGAGACCACACTGCGCATGATCCAAAGCTGATGGATAAATGAATTAATGACGAAGATGAGAGAATTTAAGAAAAAAAAAAGGTCTTGTGGCTACGACTTGACAGATGTCTGACCTACGCATTAGCTAAACGCTCTGGTCAGACCTTGAGTACCTACCTAACACTGGCTGTGCCATTCATCCGTGGTTGTCATTCCTCGTCACAAGCTCTGGGCAAAACGAGGATGAACCGAGGAGTTAGCAATAAATGCAAACATCAAAGATATGCCTGACGAAGAGCTATCACCTTTTGACAATGCTTTTGCTTGGTTTCCCACATTTAAAACTAAGAAAAAAATCATATGCAACGACGAAAAAAAAAAAAGAAGAAAAATGCAAGAAGATAATGAGCTAGATTTTGGAAGACCAGAAGCAGCGAAGAATAGACATGAGGATAACCTTAGCACCATAATAAGGAAAACAACAGAGCTATAACATATCAGAGATAAACTAATGGATGGAGTATTGTTAGGATCAAGAGCTAAGTGGATAGCTGAGAGAGAGAATGTGAGCAGTTTACTTTGGCAATCTTGAAAAAAAACAAAAACTAAAGCAAAAAACAAAAACAAAACAACAACAGCAACAACAAAACCGCCATTTTTTGCGCGAAAAACCAACTAAGGCCACGATCCTTGATCAAGGAGATAATGTTGTAACAGATGAGAAAGACAACCTCCCGG